>PVJA010001517.1:0-44621 GCA_004027025.1 Myocastor coypus | reverse complement strand
AAAGAAAAAGAAAAAGAAAAAGAAAAGAATTGTATGGTAAGGAGTTAAAGACATCAAATTGCAGTGATCCATGTATAACCATGTTAACAGCTGTACAAGTCACAACAGCTAAATCTTGGAAGCAACAGCCTACATGTTTATCAACAGGTGGTGAGGTAAAGAAAATGTGTTTACACACAATGAAGTACTACTCTTCCATAAAAAGGGCAAACTTAAGTCATCTATAGGAAAATGGATGCACCCTGAAACCATAACGTTAAGGGAAACAGATCAGACACACAGCTTAAATATCAGATGGCTTCTCTTACATGAAGAACCCAAATTATAAGTAAGTGGAAGAGCAAGACAAAAAGCGACAGCAGGAAACACAGGGACAGATTATTTGTGAGAGAAGGGGACCAAGAGATGGAGAGAGGGTAGAAGAGTAGAAGGAAGAGAAAAAGAGGTGTCATGCGCATGCGCGAACTCCAAGGCCTGCAGTTACTGTGTACTGTAAACATGAGCTACTGAAGGCTAAAAATGTAAAGGCACAGCTGACCTCGCTGGAGGGCACCCTGGTTCCTGAGCAGACGGGATGGTGCTCTGCCACACTCAGAGTCTTAGCCCAGGTGGAAGTGCTGCACAGGTGGGCTCAGGCCTGTCCAGGGGTCCAGCCACCTTCTGGCTCCCCTCTTGGGCTGATGACAAAGCCAGGGGCACATTCTGGGGGTGCAGTGTTCTCTCCGAGGTCTAGGGGTGCAGCCCAGGCAGGTGTCTTGTATTTTTCTTGATAGAAGAAAGCTGAAATTTTGAAAGACTTGAGCCCATGGCCACTGACTGAATGCAGGGCCGGAAGGTGCCTCTTGCAGTTTCCCTCCCCTGCCCACACAAGCAATGGTGACCACAGGCCCCTGGGCCCTCTAATTCTCCTGCCCCATGGCAATGTTCTCCAGCACACTGCTAAGCAGTACACTCTCCCGACCCCAGTGAAAATGGTTGATAAAGCACTCACTTCTTCTCGCTTTGGTGATTTCAGAAAGTCAGCACTCCAACTTCCACACAGCGGCTGGTCTGCACGGCCTGGGGGGCTCATGACAGGCAGAATGGTGCGGGGCAGCAGTGAGGGCCATGAGGGTATCAGTGCTTGAGAAGGGCTGGGCATGGCTGCTGCTTCTTTCTAGGAAACTGAGCGTGCTGGAGCCGACCTGAGGCCGAAGCCTGGCAAGATGGGGCCCAGAGGACACAGTGCCTATCACCAGGACCACAAGGGGCAAGGCAGGGGCATGAAAATGTGACAAGAAAATGTGCTACTAGACTTGGAGACCAAGAAGGCACACGAAATGAATCACAGATCAAACTAGCCCTTCCACACTCAAGACTGGGTGGACCCAGATGTGTCTCCGAGAACGCCTGCAGACCTGCAGGGTGGAGTGCGAGGGCGCTGCCACACAGCTCGCTGGAGGCCCAAAGTCTTGGCAGGCCCAAGGGTGGATGCTCCTCTTACTTTTGACAAAGGTCGAGTAACAGCAGGCAGGTAAGCGGAGGCAGGTAACACCTGCCAGCAAGGAATGGAGCCTTGGCTGCAGACTCTGGAGGAAACCATGCCAGGTGAGTGTAAGTTCTGTTTTACTTTTTCCTGCCAAAGAGGTGTCTTGCTACGTAGTGTTAGGCTGGCCCTAAACTCACGATGCGGCCCAGGCTGGAGCTCCTCCTACCTCAGCCTCCAGAATGCACCACGTGCTCCGTCCTGGGCAAGGCCCAGTTTTCCCACCTGTCAACCAGGAGGCAGTGCAGTGTTGCTGGGAGTGCCTGGTGCCCAGCGAGGTTTCAACCAAGGGTCCCTGGGTGCTTTCTGCCCTCAGTGCTGTCACGTAACAAAGGCAGAAAACAACAGGGCAAGGGCAAGGGCCCAGGCTCAGACTCCCGTCTGCTGCACACCAGAGCACACCTGAGAAAGCAGCCCACAAACGCTGCTTCCTCATCGGGACTGGGCCTCTCTGAGGACCACACTATGGGTGCTGCTTAGGACCCAGCAGTGCCACACTTGGCACGGGCGGCATTCGCTGCCTGGAAGCGATAACCAGTGTCACTGCTGTCACTGTTTCTAGTAACTGGGAAACACTCTGTCTGGTAGGGCTACTTTACCTTGTTGGCTTCTTTCATGGGACCCCTGTGCTCCCAAGCCAGAGCCACTAGGAATCTGGGCACGTGACCACCTCACTCAGCTTCTTCTCAGCTCCAAGCTGTTCTTATCCTCAGGGGCTGTGGCTGCTTGCTGAGTTTCATTAAGGTGTATCCTAATAAGGAAGGGTTCTGAAATTGTTTTCAATTTTATTTATTTTTTTCTTGTTTCAGAACCTTTGTTTGTTTATTCACTCATTTTTATGGCCGGCTCAGCCCGCCCTGAGGGCAGGGCTGGCGCAGCATGTGGTGCCGGGCATCGAACCGCGGTCCCCGAAGCCACCCAAGCTTTCCCAAGCAGGCGCTTTAGACCACTGAGCCATCCTGCCGGGCCCCTAATTTTATTTATTTTTAATTTAATTTAACTTTATTTTTTTGGTAGTACCAGGGATTGAACTCAGGACCTTATGTGCTTATTCCACTGAGCTATCTCCCTGTTCCTAGTTTTCAATTTTATACTATAGGGCCCGGCGGGATGGCTCAGTGGTCTAAAGCGCCTGCTTGGGAAAGCTTGGGCAGCTTCAGGGACCGCAGTTCGATCCCCGGCACCACATGTTGTAACAGCCATGCCCTCGGGGCGGGCTGAGCCAGCCATAAAGATGAGTGAATAAACAAACAAAGGTTCTGAAAGAAGAGAAAAAATAAATAAAATTAAAAAAAATTTTTATACTATAAAAATAAAATTCATCACATGCTTATGTTTTTGTCTCTTCCCCAGAAGAGGAAAGTCAGGATACACTAAGGGGCTATGCTTCCTGATCTTGGTTTCATACTACCTCTGGGCTTCCCTAGCCAAGCTATGAAAAATTCCTCCAGATTCTTAAAATTAATTTGAGTCCACTTCAACTTATAAAGCATTCAAATATATAAACACGGCCCCTCCCCCAAGACAGCACACAACTCAAGTCAAGGCAGCACAGAGGGAGGATGTCTGAGGACTGGAACAAGGTGAGATCTAGGTTAAGCAACAACGCCAGAAGCTGCCTGTGCCTGCTGAGCAGACTGAAAAGCTTGCTTCTCCTACCAGACAAGAGGAGGAAGCCTCCACAGCACACGGCCTGTACCTGCACCTGCACCTCTGCAGAAACTCGACTGCGATTTAGTTAGTCACTGCATACAATGCTCCTATCACCCAGGGAAGCCACTGTCTACTGAGGTGGGACTGGCAGGCTGCAGCACTGGGGACTGGGACTACACAGTGGCCTGGCGTAAAAGGCTCTGCCCCATACCATCCTCCTTCCACAATGTGGAGAGCACAACATGGGAATGGGAACGAAAATGCCACTACTCCAAGTGGGGCACATCTAGGGAAGACAGGCGGTGCCTTAGTTACTTTTCCTGTCACTGGGACAAGGCACTTGACACCCAAAGTTAAAAGCTCACAATGTGTGGAGGTTTCAGGTTGTAGCTGGCTGTCTCCAAGGCAGTTGCCATGGCAGAGGGGCAGTGCTGAGGAGAAGCAGTCCACGACAGAGAGCTGCAAGCAGTAAGCAGGGACAGCAGCCATGGGCACAGCCGCCTCTTTGGGTCTCCTCCACTCCTCCGCATGCTCCCAGGGAGCCTTCCCGTGATGCTCTCCCAGAAGCAGCAGTGAGCGGCTTAGCAATCGGACCCTTGATCCCAGAGCCACGCACTGCGGGCCCGGCTGCCCTGAAAAGCCCCATGACAATGTGCGAGGCTTTGGGGGGACTTCCAGGTACGAGCTGTAACAGAAGAAAAAAATGGGATGGGTAAAGGTGGGATAGAGGGACAAACAGACCTCGAGTGGAGACTGCTGCCCCTTCAGTTCCTTCTTTGCATCTATGCAACTACTATTTCTTGAAGCCATTGTGCTCAGGGTAGGCCTTAGGAAACCTAGGGAGAGAAACGGAACTGACAGACAAAGCTCGCCGCCTAGGGAAAGGGTCAGGTGGCAGCTAGGTGTGTACGTAAAGAAGTATGGCCTGTGGGGCATGGAGGGAAATGGCTGGGGGGACAGTCTAGAGATCATCTAGGCAACACTTATGGGGTCACTTGTTCAGTCAACCCCTCAAATATGAAGCACCCATTATGTGCCAGGCGGTACTCTGAGGACTGGAGATGGAGGGCTGGGAAGAAGGTGGTAGCCAGAAACCAGTTTCCTCCGTATGGCACAGAATGCTGGACCAGAGGGTGGTTCCACTGTTCATGAAGTCTCCTGGGGGGCAGGGCAGCCTAGAGAGCAGCAGGGCAGGCATGTGGCAGAGGGAGCTCTGCTGAGGTGCTCCATTTTCTGTGGGGGCTGTGCGATCCACCGCAGGCACAGCAGGGATGTGTGCTTTATGGGTACTTTCTATAGAGCTTGGCCAAGGATTGGGCTGGAGGTAGTTTCATTTCAGGAAAGATGTGGCCACATGCCTTCTGCTGTGGTGGCCTGGTGCAATGTAGACGACCTGCTGGTTCATCCTAGCCCACACGCTGGGCAGCAGCAGGCTGGGTTCGGAGGCCTCAGGAATGCCAATCCTTGAAAACAGTGGGCTCCAAAACTGAGACAGGTGCTGTCCCTGTGATGAGCCCAGGTGGCCCTCACACAGACCTGCCCCATGTTAGGATGGCACCACACTGCCCTCTATGGCAAACCTGGCCCAGGTAAAGCTCTGCTGCCTCTGTTGAGAGCCTGCTAGGCAGCACTCAGCTTTTCCTATTTGTCTGAGGATGTATGCCAACTTGACCTTGGTGCAGAAAATTTTAATTCAAATCAATACATGGACAAGGTCACTTTAAAATCCAATTAATATGAATAGAAAAATATGCCCCACAGTTCTGTGAGCTGAAAAATGGAACAGTTGCAAGTTAATAACTGTAAAAGAGACATCCACACAACCCTGTCTGGAATCTTCTGTGTTTGATAATGCGGCTATCTGTGTCCGTAAATGCATGCAGTTGTTAGAATACTGAAAATCTCTTCTTTTTTTTCTTTTTGCTTCTATTTAGAGTAGCTTAAAATTAAACTAGGTTTGTTTGAAGAAAAATAGAAAATGTACTGAAAACTGTGACTGCCTAAAACATGACTTTAAATAAATTAAGTCCTGGACTTTAACTCACCCAGGAATTCCTAGAGATACAAAGCTTCTAATATTGGTCCAATAGTAGCAATTTACATTTATACAGAATTTATTTACAAAACTGTTTGCACTGATAACCACATTAGGGGAAACTAAGGCACTGGTATTTTAGATTCTTGTTTATTCAGATAAGCATTATATAACCAGGATTCCAATATATTTCCTTCTCAGATTGATCACTTTTATCCATGCACTCCACTCCTGATTAATGAGAAAATTTTATATTACTATTTCTTATTTTCTTATTACTACTTTTGGTGCTTAGGATTAAACCAGGGCTTTGTACAAGCTGAACACATGCTCTTCCACTGAGCTAGACCCCCATCCTGGAAAGTCTTACTTTACAGCAAGAATGACAAAACTATGTCATAAATGATAAAAATGTATTATTCTTACTGGTTTCTTCTATGTTATCTATTCCTTCTGCTGATTGCCATCCCATTTGGAATCTTTGCTTTTCTGCCCATAACTTGCGTTATAGTAGAACATAAACAAGTAAGCCTTGGGGCTGAGGAGATAGGAGCAGCAGAAGTGCTTGCCTGGCAAGTGCAAGGGCCTGAGTTCAATCCCTGGCTCCGTAAAACAAACATACAAACAAACAAACAAGCCTCTACCTGCAGATGACAGAATTGTTTTGTAACTTCAAGGAATGACTGCAAATTATGTAACATTGGATGGTAATATTAGGAGTGCCAGTGATATCATAAAACTGTTGCTCTGTACATTTGGCTTTTTCCCCTTAAGGTTGCTAAGGGCCCTATCCTGTGCACGGTGCTTGTGGCACCCGGGGAATCTTCCTGACTTGAGCTCCTGCCTGAGCCCCAGCTAGGGCAACAGGCAACCGTGAGAGTGTCTGTTCACCTCTAACTACACTGCTGCAACGCATTCAAAGCAGCCAAGGCTCTGCAGACAGGGGACAAGCTGCTGCTTTGCATAATAGCAGCTGTCCTCCTGCCCTGCTGGGAAAGAGGAGCATTTTTGGGTTCTTCTTCATTTGAAAATAACAAACCAGGCAACTTGTTCCCCAGCCTCCAGTTACCTCTTCTGCTGCTAGTATTAATGCTCTTCACGCACTCATTACTCTTTAATGATGCCTGTTTGTAAATAGCAAGACGACATGCAATTAAACCATGAGAGGCTAAATAAACACACATTCTAATTAGGATCTTTACAAGAGATTTTTTTTTTTTACGTATAGACTGGAATTTACCTTTCATTAATCTAACTTAATTGCAATAGTCCACCAATAAAGAGGCAACCCAAATTAAGTGCTCTAAATGATTTCCTCATATTTAGGGTGAGCAAGTGATTCTTCCTGTGGGTAACAAGCCACGCCTGCACGAGAAGGGCATGAGATGGAGAAATAGCACCGCTATGTACATGGACAAGGGTTCTGGCAATAAGATAGGCACTCTGGGTACCAGAACACTGGCATTGCAGATGTCTGAGGCCAAGAGGTCAAGACCGTGTGGTGAACCTGCAGCCTGACCCTTCTTGAGAGCCAAGGAGCTCTGCTCCTGTACTCCGCAGCAGACACTGTTTGTCAGCTCTCTGTTACTCAATGTCTTGATCAGTTGGCTCAAACCCCACCCACTCTCCTAGAAAAACAATGCTTGGGCACAGGAGCCAGTGCAAGGCAGGGAAACTTTTGCACGAAAAGGACATTTGTTACTTCGAGCAGGAACAAAGTTCTCAGGTTCTGACCTTTGACTCTGCGAGTGTGGAAGATTTTATATACTTGGCAGCCAAAGTGAAGAACACAGCGGTGCCTCCACACCAGACAGCCCTTAATTTATTCCTACAATTGATGCTGACTGATCCAACCCCAGGGGTGGGGGTGGGGCGGGGTACGCACGTGTGCCGTGTGGGGCCTCTGCTGCCCCCAGGCTTCCCTCTTCTTCTCTTGGCCACACGTAGGCAGTCAGGGGTACACAGGGTCCCTCACCTTGGCCCAGGGGGTTACTGGCCCACAGCTGGCAGGTTCTGTGGAAGCCAGAGCCAGACAAGCCCTAAGAGCCAAGACTGGTGAACCCACCACTGGAGGGACAGGGCCTCTGTGCTAAACTATAATCCAGAGAGCAACCAGATAACAGATTTTTTTTTTTTTTTTTTGAGACAGGGTCTCGCTATGCAGTCAGTTCAGGCTGGCCTTGAGTTCATTTTTGTAGCCCGGGCTGGTCTTGAACTCACACTGATCCTCCTGCCTCAGCCTCCCAAGTGCTGGGATTACAGGCGTGTGCCACCACACCCGGCAAGATACCAGAATTCTAATGATTGGAAAATTCTGCAGGATATCCCTGCTCTCTCTAAACAACCACTTCTCAAAGTAGTCAAAACACACATGGGAAACTGCATGTCACAGTGTCTTCCTCTGAGTTAGTCTGCATAGGCATAGTAAAGGTGCTGAACAAGGAAACCGCTTGGCTTTGTTTAACTCAATATGCAGCTAAATGCCTTTAATCCCAGCACTCGGGAGGCTGAGGCAGGAGGATTGGTGCGAGTTCGAGACCAGCCTGGGCTACAAAAGTGAGCTCAGGACCAGCCTCAACTGCATAGCGAGACTCTGTCTCAAAAAGGAAAAAAAAAAAAAAATGCCTTGTGCATTAATGTTGTAAGGGACTGCTTTCAGAAACACTGTGCTTTAGTTTCTGGGGAGAAACAACCCACTGGGCATGCTGGTCTCCAGCAGCCTAGAGGCAGTTTTCTCAGTCCGCTACCACACCTGATCTCATTCTCTGTTGCCTTCAGGCAGAGACCTGACAGTAGTGCGGCCCAGCGCCCATGCCTGGAGGTCTGCAACCCACGGAGCGGAGCCTGTGCTCCCCATGCAATAGAACCCAAGGCTCCAGCATGGGAAATGGTTCCCTGACAGACTGTGGATACATATCTACTGACTCGAGGATGTTGAACTGCTCCCAGCTCAAGAACTTGCAAAGATCCACTCTTAAATTCATTTTTATGGCTATATCAGAAGTTTCTGAAAAACCTAGCCTTGTAACAGCACCACCAACAGCTCTCAATCACTCTGTAGATCATATATAAAAACAAAACGGAGCTAAAATAATCCTTCCATGTTAGCGAGCAGATGTCGAGCCCATTTTCAATTAATACGACCCACTTCCATACAATCAGACTGCTTAAAATTCCTGGAACAAGATGTAAAAGTTAAGATGCAAATGTTCCAATTTTAATGAGAATGAATGGAAACTATAAAATCCTCTCTCCCTTTGAGGGTAGGTACAATCTACATATAAGTCCCAACTGCACACTAAATTTATCAACAAAACAATCACTTGATAAAGCCTACATGCAAGAGGAAAATAGCACTGGGAAAGTCGCAAGTATTTTCAGAAAGCATTTTGTACCAAAATTAAATTTGATCAAAATCATTTTTCCGGGCCCCGGCAGGATGGCTCAGTGGTCTATTGCCTGCTTGAGAAAGCTTGGGTGGCTTCAGGGACTGCGGTTCGATCCCCGGCACCATGATGCGCCAGCCTTGCTCTCGGGAAACGGGCTGAGCCAGCCATAAAAATGAGTGAATAAACAAACAAAGGTTCTGAAACAAGAAAAAAATTTTTAAAAAAAATTAAAAAAAAATCATTATTCCTTTAAAAAGCTTAAAATATCCACAACTCATTCTGACACATTTCTTAGTCACCTCCATGTCACAGGAGCCTTCCGCATTTCTTTTAATCCATCTGACCTTCCCATGGGCAGCATTAGAAAGTGACAGAGAAGAGCACAGGGGTACAGATTTGCCTTCTGTGGGTCTCATGTCAGGGCCTGCTCCGGCGCACAGTATGCTTGGGCGTGCTCCCCCCCTCCCCCCGTTTCCTGTCTTCTCATCTATACAGTGGAGGCAATGTTTCCTGTGCAGGGACTGGGCTGAAAATCCAGTGAATAAACAATTGTGGCACACCCTCCAAAATTACCAAAGAACACTCAGGGGGCAGGCATGGACTTTCCCGGGTCTCTAGGCAGTGTTCAGCTTTTACTTTTATTTCATCCTGCCTAGAAAGCCCTTCTTAGGTCTGCTAAGGTCTCATACTGCCCTTGATGATGCTGTGTGCAGTATCTTCCAAGGGTGCAGAGGGTTTCTCAAGGTGTGGGCTCAACTCCACCTGCACAGGTGCTCTGACCCTTTGCCCCACTTGTTCTACGTGGGGAGACAATGCTTCTAGCCAGCTGAGATGGCACACAGGGGTACAGCATTTGCCTAGGACTCTTGAGGCCCAGGGTTCCATTTCCAGCACTGCAAAAAAGGAAATATACCCAGCACTCAAAGCCACCGAGGAGTCTCTGAACCTCCCTGTGAGGTGGCACTCACCCGTCCTTGCTGAATTAACAGAAGCCACAAAGGAACTGCCCTCCCCTGGTGCTGGTCTTCACTCACTCCTTTAGTGGCTCTTCTCAGAGTGCCTCCCCATGCCAGCAGGGCTTTCAGCTTTAGAACTATGACAAGGAACAGGAAAGCCCAGATGAAATTACATTTTTCTGGGGAGTTCCGGGAGGAGAGCACTCAAGGATGACAGCACAAGGGCAGGGGCCAGGCTTAGATGCTCCTTTTATCTTCTGTGGCTAGCTAAGCCCCGAGGAAAACAGGGACTTAGAAAGCATTTGATGACAACCATGAGCAAAATCAAGAGCAAGGCTTCAAAGGCACACTACAATTCTGAGACTCAGCAGCATTCAGACGACACATGCAGAAAGGGAAGGCTGGGAGCACTGCAGAACACACATGGACTTTAGTCAGAATGATCGAGGTTAACTCTCAGCTTTGCTCCCAATTTGCTAGCGTTAGGGCAAGCTCCCTGCCTCAGTGCAGTGTCTGCCTGAGGGCTGCTGAGATGACAGTGTAAGCGAAAGTCTGTCCTGGGCACTCAGCTCTGCCAGGCACCGTCTCAGGCACAGAGATAGAGCACAGCTGTGACTTTCACAGAACTTATATCTCAGCAGCGGGGGCTGATGGAGTGGGGAAGCAGAGATAGGGGCGGGATGGAGCAGGTAGAGAGACCATGGCAAGGACATCCTTCAGTGTGATGGGCCAGGTAGCATCTCTGGATAGAAGAGGGACATTCAGAAGAGCACAACGCCAGGGGCAGAGGGCCCGGCCAGGAGGAGGTTGCCACTACCATCTTTAGTAACGGCCTACTGGAAACCCTATGGTCCACTTCCACCACCTCTGCCCTGGCCTGTGTCCCAAGTTCCACAGAGGCCACGACAGCTGTATGCACTCTACAGCAACTGGCCAGAAGTCCTAAAGACAGACCATCAGGATGGGCTGTGGTTAGCTACACCACAGAAGAAAGCAATGGCACAGAAAATGACTCACGGTCATGTGGTCAGCGATGGCTGAGCAGGAATCCAAACTCATGTGCATTGCTCTCTATAGCTTGTGAAGGCATTACAACGTGATTATGAATCGAGTTAATTATGAGGACAGTGATGACATGCTATTCCCAAACTACATATAGTGTAGTTTAATTAATTTAATTAAGATTCAATATGATACAAGTGGTGTCATTAATAACACCACAGATTATCCTGGTGTAAACTTGTACTCATCTTTAAATTTAATTGCAAACAGAAATAGACTGGGTGGGTCACTTTTATTAAAACCAATCAACTGTTTTATCTCAATGCATAGACACAATAAAAAGATCAACTGGAGGAAAAACCAACCATGAAGATTGGAATTAAGGAATAAAGTTAAATAGCAAGATAAACTACTTTCAAAATTGGTTTAAGATTTAATATAGCTCTGGAAGGTCTCAATTATTTACAGGCTTGGTCTATGCAGTGTAAACCCAAGCTAATGAGATTCAGTTGCCGTGTATAAATCTGAGTCAGAACAAACTGATTGTCTAAAGATAAGAGCAGCGTGGGCTCCTGTATTAAGAACTCTTCAAAGCAAAGGTTATGATTCAAGACAAGTAACATCTTTTGCTGCACATTATTGATTGTAGCGGGTGTGGGGAGAAATGGCTCCACCTGGTCACATGCAAACCCTGAGACAAAATGCCCTAACTGAAGAATATGGACTAATATTGTTCTGACAACAGGACCAACGAGTTACGTGGTCTCTTTGTCCTAGGGCAATTATGCAGTCCCAAGGGACTCTTTGTAGAGTTCCCTGTGTCCAGAGCCAAGGGCTGTGCACTGCTACACCCCAGGCGGGCTGAGGTAATATGAAGCATTAGGTGACTGGCAGAGCCAGCACATCCCATGAGCGTCTTCACACAGGCTGTGCACACAGCAGCGTGTGAGAGTACAGCCACTGTCAATGGCTTTCAAACAAAAGTGGTCCCTTCAGGACCAAGCATTTCTGTGTGAGCTTCTGTACACAGCAGCACAGCAAAGGACTGGTGTCTCTCGAATGATCATTCCAGCGGAAGGTGGGGAAGAGACTGTATCTAAAGCAAGGGTCCGAGGAGACCAAGGGGAAAGCTGGGGCAGTTCAGGAAGCAGGAGGCTGCAGAGGGCTGAGGGGCCTGTCCACAGCAAGGCTAAGCACATGGGACAGTGTGTGTGGCCCCAGCTCTGGCAACAGCAGGCTGCCACTGTAGATGTGGTGCTTGGGGCTCCCTTTCTCATAGTATTTGGCCAACAAGCCCCTGTGGTAAGAATGAAGGGCAGCACTGGAGCAGCAAGAGGCCAGAGAGCTCCGATGAGCACTTAGGCCTGAAAACAGATTCAACATATTTATCCCTGAATTAAAAAGGAATGACTGGTCTTAAGCAAGCAAACAAACAAAATGTAGTTAAGGTAGTCATGCTGCTGTGTATTTACTCAATCGCCTTTTCTGAATTTTGAACACGGAGTGTTTTATCCTGCCTCAAAGAGCCAAGTGCCACCTGTTTCTATCAGACATTTATTTTATGTAATGAATTCAAAATATTTAAAAAGTAAAATTTAATAAAACCCCTTTGGAGTTGGAATTGCCTTCTCCCACCTTCAAACTCCTCAGTCAATGCCAGTCTGACACCATGGGCGTAGGGTCAGCATGATGAGCGCTTTGGTCTCTTGGTCTACTCACAAGTGAAATGTGCAGGAGTCAGAGGTGGGCTCCACAGGGTGGCATGAGAAGTGACCCGGGTCTAGCGACTACTGGCACATCAGCATTCTGGGGCAAGGGACACTCTCAGCCACCTAACTGAGCTAGAGTTACTTTAGATTAAATGTGTTGGGGGCATTTAGGGAAACTCCAATGTGTCAGGTTCCACATGATCTGTTTTTAGAGGAATGAAAGTTAGAGCTCAGCTCCTGTTAGAGCCCCGGGTCTTTTCACTTGGAAATCGAGGACAACATCACTTACTTCCTGGGTCCCGAGCAGGGCACAGCAAGATGGTGCACGCAAAGTTGAGCATGGCCCTCCTCAGAGAAAGCTCATTCTACACAGCCGTGCTGCAGTACCCTTGAGGATTAGGTCATTTATTTCTATACCTGGTGAATTTATACTTCAAATGACAGCTTTTTCTTTATACATTTTATTTTATTTTATTTTTTGTCTTTTTGAGACAGGGTCTCGCTATGCAGTTGAGGCTGGTCCTGCAGTCACTTTTGTAGCCCAGGCTGGTCTCGAACTCGCACCAATCCTCCTGCCTCAGCCTCCCAAGTGCTGGGATTACAGGCGTGAGCCACCACGCCCGGCTTCTTTATACATTTTAATTCTAAGAATAATGCATGACTATTATAAAAGAAACAAAATATGTTTTAAGCATTAGAACTAAGCCTCTACTGCACCCCTTCTGGATGGATGGTCCACAGTGGCACTTACTGACAGAGAGAGGTCTACTCTCTGACCATGCTCCCTACAGAATGTGCCATTCACTAAGCTCACTCTGCATGATTTTATTTTTTTAAATTTACTTATTTTTTAACATAATTTATTTTTTAAAGAATTTTTTATTTTATTTTATTTTTTTTCTTGTTTCAGAACTTTTGTTTATTTATTTATTTTTATGGCCGGCTCAGCCTGCCCTGGGGGCAGGGCTGGCGTAGCATGTGGTGCTGGGGATCGAACTGTGGTCCCTGCAGTTGCCTAAGCTTTCCTAAGCAGGCGCTTTAGACCACAGAGCCATCCTGCCGGGCCCTCTGCATGATTTTAAAGAAAATATTTTAATATTAGTTTCTATCCATGCATGAGCATCAATCACTTGTCTACAAAAGATATAGCCAAAGATTCGACAAATCATTACTGAGCACCTAATATGTGTCAGGCACTGTTCTAGGGTCTAGCGACGTGTCAAAGAGTACAACAAAGACACAACCTGAGTGATTTATGGTCCTTTGAGAATGCAGAAATGCAGACACGTGCAATGAGCTGAACACACAGTGAGAGCACACACTGCACAGCGTGACACAGCCTGATATACACAGGCTGCTCCAGGATGTGATGGGGAGCACATGGCTGGGCTCCCTGAGAAGGGCTGCGAGCAGGGCAACGTCTGGGGAACCCCAGGGCCAGGGCCTCAGGACAGCAGAGGCCCCAGAGAGGGGGTGGGGCATCCTGCAGGCTATGGGAGGAGGCTCTGGAGAGCAGAGGACAGTGGAGATATAGGGAGGCAGGCTGGGAAGCAGTGCTCATCTAGGGGCGTGCGGCAGGCTTAGGCCAGTGTGGTGGCAGCACTGAAGGAGGCGGGCGACCATGGGTGGGCGCACAGCCAGATCTGGACTAAATACATGGTTCCACTGAATATGGATACCTGAGTAAAAGTGCTGAAAAATGTTTCTACTTGCAGATTTTAAAATAATTTACAAAATTCCAGACTTACAGAAAAGCTGCAACAATGTGTTGGCATCACACAGCGTGTGCTTGTGAGGTCGAGGCACACCACACCCTAAACACACACGCATCGTTCACCGGACTTTCACCTGCAGACTTGAGCATCTGCTGAGCACTCTTGGCTCTTTCTGGAGCAACTATTCCTACGGTGCTTGCTCACTTTTCTAGCTCCTTCTACATGGATTAGGTTCACACTCTACTGTAAGGAACTGCTTTTTGATTGGTACTGATGTAGTTATAAAGAACAGACCACGGATTAGTATCACATGACTCAGGAACCCCGACTGTGGCCAGGGCAGACCTCAAAATACTTCTGCGTCCTTCGAGATCTCTCCAGCTCTTAGATCAGCCCCGCTACTTTCTGGGCCAATGATGTGCCCCAGCTCGTTTTGTGCTTTTCCTGCCCCAGTTCAGAAAATCAGCCACTCCTCCCAAGTACCCACTAGAGACAGTGACATTGAGAAAGGATGACATCATGGATGCACCCATGGTGCCTGGCGTTTCTGCTTTAGCTCGTGGGTGGAGCTCAAGAGTGCGTGTCTGGGCGCGAACACTCCTGTTTCTTTACCCCTGTACCAAAATTTGTTCAGGCTGCTCTGACATCAAGGGTTTAGTTTAGCACCTTTCTGCATCTGTAATCTCCTCTCCCCTAAGCTACAATTTATTTCCATATGTTCAACCCTAGACTACACATAAAGGGATTTCAGAATGTCTACCTATAACCACTGTGAAAAATCAGCCAACAAACTTCAGCTTACTATTAGTTCCCAGTTATGATGGTTCCTAGCAAAAAGGTTTAGAGTCAATGCTCAGCCAGGGCTGAGACTCACACCTATGTATGATTCCAGTACTCTGGGAGGCTGAGGCAGGAGCAGCTCATGTTCATGTTCTGCCTGGGCAACTTAGCGAGACCCTACCATAAAATACAACAGCTGGAGATGGGGCTCAGTGTGCAGGCCCTGGGCTAGATCGGGGAAGGCCTTGTTCAAAGGTTCCTAGGATTTGTTTTCTCTCTCGCCCTCCACACAGGTGGAGACATATATTATTCATCTAAAATATAACCAGGTTCACTTAGGTTCCTTTGTGTTTGTACTCTTTTTTGGAAAAACTCAATCCCTGTCAATCTTAACTGATTTTTTAACAGGTGAAACATTGACATGTTTCTAAAAGAACAACACAATAAGGTACACTTGGTCACCCCTGCCCAGCCTGCATGCAGCTCACCCTACTCTGATTTCCTTCTTTCGGGCTCCTTCCTATGTATTTCCCTTTTCAAAGAGCAGATAATGGATACTACTTCTATCTTTCTTACAAAAAGAAGCAGCATGTTAAGGGCACTCCTGCACTTTGCTTTTTCTTTTAACAATGTATGGTGGAAATCACTTCATAGGAGTCATTAGAAATCTTTCATCTTTTAAAAAGAGAACAGGAAGTGGTGCCACTCCATTCTGCGGGTATGCTCTCCTGCCCAGGCACTGTGGTTCTTCCCGTATTTTGCATTTACAAACAGCTCTAGTTAATAGTAAAGGTGCATGTATAGGCACATAGGACCAGAGCGTGTCTTCTAAGTCCTAGAACACTGGTGTTAAGCCTATGCATGTGTGCTGCTGCAGCCAGCTGTGTGTTATCATTGTGAGTACTAAGAGTTTCACCCTCATGTCCTAGAAGGAGTACTGTCCGTCACAGGCAAATGCACATACGGTCTTATTAGACAATGCAAATCCATCTGTATCCCACTAGGAATGAAGGGCGGGCCTGCTGTGTCAGCCTCACCAACAGAATGTGTTGTTAATACTTCTCAATTTTTGCCAATCTGGTAGGTGAGAAATGGTACCTCAGTGAAGTTTTAATTTGCATTCCTTTAATTACGGGTAAGGTTGAACATCTTTTCGTCTCTGTAAGTACACTTATATATATTTTAGTGAACTGTTTCTTTTCATTTTTGATTTCACTTTTGATCATTTTGCATTTAAGATTGAAATATGGATTTGAGGGTGATTAGTCCTGTATCTATATAATATATTGCTGCAAATATTTTTTCCCAGGTTGTCAGCTATCTTGATTTTCTCATAATGACTCTGATTATCCAAACATTTTTCCTTACGTGGCCTTGGTCCTTCTGACTGCAGCTGCTGACCTATCCTCCACTAGATACCCATGTGCCCAGTCTTCTTCTGGTCTATCTCGTTCTCAGCCTTGCTGGCTGCCTTGGGTTATGCCACATGGCTCCGAGGGAGTTTTAATGCCTGACAGCTTCGTTCACCTTTTCGGTGTTGTATTCTCTTTTCATGTATATCACTTTATTATTTTTTCCACACAAAAATCAGTATCACCTTTTAAAAATCTTCTAATATGTGCATGAAATTAATTACATTTATTGATATGACTGATACACACGGCCTCACTTTGATCACACAATTTCACAGTTATGTGTGTTATATTTTCAGTGCTTCTAAGGGATGTTTTCTTTGCTTGCCTGCTTACTTACGTAGGTCTGCACTTTCGTTCTCATGCTTATTCTTCTACGTTTACACTTTAATACTCTTGGACCCGTTTTCTTGCCTGCCACTTTAGCCTCTTGTTTCTCAATGTGTAATAGCATCTTGATACTCTCAAGTGTGTGTGCAAAGCAGATATCCTTATTCTGCCTGCATTTTACACATCTCTTCTTGCACCTTTGGTTTAGATTATTTTTCCTATGTTAAAATAATATCTATATGTCTAAACTATGCCTTCATCACCACTTCTCTATTGCTCTTAAATCAACAATGAAATGCAGCCCCTTTCGGTGGTGAAAGCTACCGTTCCTTGAACTCCTGTTATTTTCTTGACTTACATCTTTCTGAAAATGTTGTTCTATTGTTGTCTTGTTTCATACGCCCCTCTGAGTAGTCTGGTACTAATCTTGTAAGTTATTTGTGCTTGGAAGTCCGAGATTCCTTTTCTCTGATGTGTGATGTTCTTGTTAGAATATTTTAGACTTTATTGCTCCTGGTTAATTGTGCCAATATGCAATGGACACAGGAATGCAGACTTTTAATTTCTAGAAGTTTCATTCATTTTATGTATCTGTTCTGTTCTGCTATTTTGCTGTTTTATTTGTAGACTTTTTTTTTTTTTTTTTGGTGGTACCAAGGATCAAACTCAGGACCTTGCACTTGCCAGGCAGATCTCATACTGATGAGTCATATCCCTGGCCCTCATGGGCTCTTGAATATACAGATGCCTGTGTTTCATTACCCTATTTTCTCTGATCCCTTTTTCCAACTTATGCCCATTTTCTGGGCTATTTGCCTTTCCCCAGTGTTCTTCTTTTTGAGACAGGGTCTTACTATGTAGCCCAGTCTGGCCTTGAACTCATGGCGATTCTTTTTCCTTAGTCTCATGAGTGCTGGGCTTATAAGCATGTACCACCATGCCCGGCCCAACATCCTTTATTTTTTATTTATTTATTTATTTATTTATTTATTTATTTTTGTCTTTTTGAGACAGAGTCTCGTTATGTAGTTCAGGCTGACCTTGAGCTCACTTTTGTAGCCCAGGTTGGTCTCGAACTTGTAACGATCCGCCTGCCTCAGCCTCCCGAGTGCTGGGATTAAAGGCGTGCGCCACCACGCCCAGCTACCAACATCCTTTATTTAATTTATTAAGTTTCATCTGAATCTATTCTCCCTTGAGCATTTTGAAGTTTTAAGTTTCTAAGATGTTATCATTTCCTTCCATTTTTAAAATACAATAAATGTTCACCGTAGCTGTCTATTTTTACTTCTGAATATGATTTTTTTTTTTTTTTCATCTCTCTGAATGCTAGAAAGGATATTAAAGTGAAGTCAGAGGCTATGCTACTCCCTGCTGGTTTGTGGTGTCCACTTCTCTGGGGGAAGAGATTTCCTCAGTTGAGGAGTCTGAGGCAGTTTCATGTAATTCTGTCAACTTGATTGGCTTGGGAACCTCCTAGGAGAGCAGGAAAGTACACTTCAGGACACGTCTGTGCGGGCCACGATGTGCATGTGTCTAATCTCTTCTGTTTCTCTCTGGCATTGTTCTGCTTCTGGCATCTTTGCTCAGCCATGCCATCACACATTGACATCTCTGCCTTGAAGCCAGGTGGCATGGTCTAAATCAGTTGAAACTAAGCCAACATAAACCTCTCCTCTTTAAACTGTGGGTGTGGGGGACTGTATTTTAGCAATGGAAAAGCTGACTAATATAAAATGCTTATTTTTCAAAATTTTATTGTGAAGTATTTAAAATGTTTATAGTCTAAAAAGTTGAAAGAATAGTAGCATGAACATCCATATTCTCAGGGGCTAGATACTATCACATCATTATGTTCTCTTTGCATGGTCATGTATACACCCATCCATCCATCTATCCATTCCCTGGATCCACCTTATGTTTTTGATGCCTTTGAAACTGCAGAAACCACTATGCTACATCTTTAAAAGTGTGGGCAACATATTAAGTAGAGTTCAGTGCTTACTTTTAAATTGGTACGTGTGCATGTGTATGGGTAAAATTTGCTTCCAATAAATGTATACATCTTTAATGTACCATTCTCTCAAGTTTGGCCAATGCACACAGCCATGCCACAACACAGCCAAAACACAGAACATGCCTTACCACAAACTGTTCCTTCTGCTCTCTGCTGCTAACACCTGCCCTTTCCTCCGCCAGGCCAGCTCTGCTACATTTTTACTCCCTGAGGCCTGTCTGTGCGAGAATGTCAGAGGTGAAGTATCCAGTGTGCTCACTGTGTGAAGAATTTTTCACTCAGCAAAGGTTAACAGCGAGAGTGCAAGTGGCAGCGCAGCAGGATTTGTTAGTAGGCTCTGTTCATTTCCTGCCTTCTAACTCACAAGTAAGCTGGAACGTGGCCATTCTTGGCCTTCCAGCTGTTGACGGTGAACTTTTTGTAGCTTTCTATGTGTGGGAATATGTGAAGAGACTCGGTTTAGGGAGCCATCCACAATATTTCTAATTCTAGCATTTTCAAACATTAAAAAAACTGCTTAGCAACCATGCAAATAAAAATGACCATGACCTTGTTACATCTAGTTTGCCCATTTTTTTCCTTAGGTCATCACAGTAAAGTATTTTAAAGTAAACTTCACACATCAATGTCATCTCAGATCTACCCAGTTCATTGTCTGACTAGAAAATATGAACCTTTAGATTTACAGCTATGGGGTCATTATTATTCCTAAAAAATTCACTAACAACTTACTGGTATCATTTAAAATTTACACTATGTTCAAACCCTCTGTATTACTTAACAGAAGTTCTACAGTGGTTTGTTTGAGTCAGAATTCACACAGAGTTTATACTTTACATGTCACTCACTGTTAAGACTCTTGAGCACAGCCTCTCCATTTTTTCTGCATAGCACTGAGACTGTTGAGAACTGTAGTCAACTGTTTAGTAGGGAGTCCTTCATTCTTTTGTCTTTGACTTTTTTAACCTCAGTATTTTTAGTCACTAATACATTTCTAACCATGTTACTGATGTTACTGCCACTACAACCATTATTTTGGAATGACTTTTTGACATATGGTTTGATATTTTGTTTTTGATATCTGCTTACTTTTTTCTCTTTGAGATGAGTTTTGTGTTCTTTAGGCTGGCCTCAAACTCCTGGATCCAAGGGATACTCCTGCCTTAGCCTCCCACACAAGTGGGATGATAGGCAGTTGCCATTATTTCTCCTGAAAGCTGTTCTTAAATATTTTAGTCTCAGGATCTCTCTACATCTTGAAAACTACTGATGTTCTCAAAGAGTTTTTAAAATTTATTTATTTATTTATTTATTTATTTATTTATTTATTTGGTACAGGGTCTTGCTATACAGCTCAGACTCCTAGTGATCCTCCTGACTCAAATTCCCCAGCACTGGGATTATAGGCATGCACTACTGGGCCCAGTTTCAGTGGCCAGCTCAGGGTGGGGTCTGCAGGGCATATAGTACCAGGGTTGTACCTGGGTCCTTGCACCTGCCAGGCAGGTGCTCAGATCACTGAGCTATCTCCCCAGCTGAGCTTTTGTTTCTAGGAGTACCTCTATTGATGTTTACTGTACTAGATTAAATGTGGAAATGTTTAAAACAGGAGAATACAGGAGCTGTTAAGTGTCAGCACGGTGGTGTCATTTGCATATTTGCATATTATACAGCCTCTGGAAGATTTCATCACGAGCCTGGCAATAATGAGAATGAAAATGAAAAACAATGCTTTAGTGCAGCCACAAATTGGTTCTGGTTTCGCAGATCCCTTACGGGTCTCCTACCCTGTCCTTGCACAATGATTTGAGAACTGTGCCTCTAAGGACTGAGTTCTGGAAACAAATGTCTTTGGAGCCAGGTTTGGCAAGACCATTTTTGTGTATCAAAAGGAGAGAACCATAAAAGTAATTTTTCTAATAAAGCCTTTTTTTTTTTTTTTTTTTGTCTTTTTGAGACAGGGTCTCGCTATGCAGTTGAGGCTGGCCTTGAGCTCACTTCTGTAGCCCAGGCTGGTCTCGAACTCGCACCAATCCTCCTGCCTCAGCCTCCCGAGTGCTGGGATTACAGGCCTGAGCCACCACGCCCGGCTAATAAAGCTTGTAAAGTAGCAGTTTTGCAAAATTTAGAAAAAGTATTTCACCAAGAATTTCAGTAATATTCTGTCCAGCGGGGCCTGGTGGGATGGCTCAGTGGTCTAAAGCCCCTGCTTGGGAAAGCGTGGGTGGCTTCAGGGACCGCGGTTCAATCCCCGGCACCACATGCTGCACCAGGCCTGGCCTCTGGGTGGGCTAAGCAGGCCATAAAAGTGAGTGAATAAACAGACAAAGGTTCTGAAACAAGAAAAAAAAAAAAAAAAGAAATTCTGTCCAGTAAGAAAAATGTTAAAAACTTGGGTGTGGATTCCTAAAGTGACGGCTGCTATCGTATCACAGAATTCTAGTGCTGGAAGGCCTTCAGAAATGCCAGGAGGACGACTCAAGTTATTGTCTAAGAATTTGTATGTTTGGGAAAAATCTGTTTTTCAAAATTGCTGGTGGGTGTAAATTAGTGCAACTGCTTAGGGAAATATGCTGGCATTTTCCCGGGAAGTTGAACACTTGCATGCTGGAAGGCGGGGCTGCTCCACCACAGCACTTCCATTTGGGGCTAGACCGTTGGTTGCTGGGTAGGGCTCTCCTGTTCACTGTCATGGTCTCACTGGTCTCTGCCCACTACATGCCAGCAACCCTCCCCCACCTCGTGATAATCTGCAATGTCACCAGGCACTGCCTCGTGTCCCTTGGGAGATATTATCAGCCCCAGGTAAGAACTGCTGCCCTCCACCAAGCCATCCAGTTTCTAGGCATAGATCGCTAAGAACTCCAGCCCACGGGGATCAAGCAACAAGGCTCTTGGCAGGGCTCTTCATAACCCAAAAATCTAGAAACAAGATAAAGGGGCATTGACAGAACAACAGATGGCTGAAGTAGGATATATTCAGACAATGAAACATTTTATATTAGAAAAACAAATGAGCTATATAGGTAAACCAAGACTTTGAATAAAATATAGTTTAAAAAGTAGTGAAAAAATGAGCTGACAAAAATAACACAGAATGCTTTTTAAATGCAATGAGTTAAAAACAGGAAAAATTAATGATTTTGTTTATGAGTACCTATGTGACATGCCTTCCTCTGCCCCCAGAAGGCAGAGTGATAACAGGAGGGCTGACGGCTCCCTCCTGGGGGATGGCATGGGTGCTCACAGGCAGCCCAGACTGCACCGAAGGTGCTGGCCCTTGTGTGAGTGACAAGTACACAGCACTAACTAATGAACTTACTAACTGTGAAAGGCCACGCCTGGATCAGCGATGACAGTGCCTCCGAAGGGCTGGGGATACTCCACATTTGTGCACCTGAAGTTACAATGACACAGCCCCTACCCTGCATGCCTCAGCAGCCTCCATCTCCTTCCCCCGACCCACACTCGCAAGTGCAAGTCCAGCCAGCCCCACCCCCTTGGTGGTACCATGCTTTGATCACCCTGTGGGAGGCCCTCTCTTCCTCATGCTGCCTCTCCCTGCTGCCAGCCAGAGCTCGTGCTCCCCCTGCTCCCACAGGCTCCACGCCTGCCCTCCTTCAGCCATCAGCAGCTCTGAGAGTACAGGGACTGCGTTGGTCCTTGCTGAGCGATGCTCACATCCATCCTGGCTCCCAGGTGAGGTGTCAAACGTGCGTTCACTGAATCAATGTGCACACTTCCGCTCACAGCTCACAGGCCAGTCTGACATCAGGAGGGGACCCTAAGATATGATGGGTTTCACAGCAGGCTTCTCCACATGCTCACACTTACTGCCTGGGAAGCGCAGCTGGTGGGCTTGACCCCAGAGCCTCGGAACTGAGACATCACGCAGACAGCCAGGAGTCTGCCCTTTCCCATACTGCAGTGGGGATTCTTAGCTCTTGGGCCATGAGAACTGGAGCCCAGTGCAGAAATCCAAGCCATGGAAGGACAGCAGTGTGGCATTCAACAACCTCCCCTGCCTACACCAACTTGGGGCAGAGGGACAGGAGGTAATGTGCCCAAAGCTTAGGGGAAAGATGTGTCGTGCAGGCCAGGAATGGATGCACTAAAAAACTGAAGGTTAGTTAACATGTGCATCTGGAAAGACCAAGAAATGAGCTCTACTTATAATTTTTGGTAAATCAGATAACACCTAAATAAAGATTATATATCAAGGTATATTTTAAATACCATGACAGAAGCTTCTTTTTCTTACATTTTTATACTTAGTGACTCTGTCAAAAATTAAAGATTAATATTTTAAATCCTGAGAGAAGCCAGCAGCTTGTTCGAGTCTCTGACTCAGTTAAGCTCTTACAATATTTTGACTGTTTGAAGAAAATTAATAATGGGATGTTAGGCAGTAGATGAACTGAAACTAAATATCAACATAGCTAGATTTATTTTTGGATGACTGAGCTCATCCGTTCAAAGAACAGAAGCAGGGTTCATTATATGATGAGTTATTAACTTACACAACAGCAGAACGGCCCCCAAGTGGAGCAGAGAGCCACGGAGCAGCTCAAGATTACATAAGAGGCTTGGAGTGGAGCTGTCACATTAGCTAGGATTTAGAGTGTGCAGCGATTACCCAAGGCTCACAGACACACCAGAAGTTAAGCCAGTAACTATCCCATTGGTTTCAGGGTCAAATTAGTTACTGATGTCTTACCCTGTCTCTGCTGAGTAGCCTAAGAGCAGAACCCTGCACTGGCCATTAGCACAGGTGCTTTGCTTTCTGTCAGCCCTGGATGCAATCAGGAAACAGGTGCAGAGCACCTGGGAGTGCCTGGCCTCCGTCCCCTCCTTGCTGCTGTCTCATGTCCGATGTGTCCATATCCTGGTGGACCCTGCGTTGAAGAAGCTCTGAACTTCTGCTTCTCAGTCAAACACCACCCTGGGCCGGAGGGTGATGCTCCTGTTTCTGATGACTGCTTCCTGACCAATAGCAAGAGGCTAGGCAGGCTTCGTGTGAGCCATCAACTTCCTGAAGCTCAAAAGTGTCAATTCTCCCTGCTCATCCCTTATGCGTGACAGAGACTGCTGGAGATGGCCCTGGACCCTCACACTACAGGTGGTTATCATACAGCCTGCACAGAGAGGACTTGGCGAGGGGAGACAGCTGACACCAGCCTCTGTCCATGGTCTGCCTGGAGCTTCCCACACACAGATGCACAACCAATTTGAGAACCCCTCTACTCTCATGCTCGAGGTCAAGGAGACTCACAATAGCAACAAAATCCATGGGCTGCTATGGGGAACGAGACTGCTGACAGGAGCGACTTCTGGGTCCCCAGGTGGGGGCCACGTTGTCGTTTCACAATGCAGGTGACTCCTAGGGGAAAGACAGCCCCACTGCTCACTTCCTCATATTGGCCCACATGTCTCTGCCTCGTGGGCTTGGACTGAGGCTTGAGGCAGGGGGACTACACACTGAAGCTCAGCCTCGCGAGACTCTGTCTCAAAATAAGGCACTCTTTAAAAGGTTGTGGGAAGATGAAGGCGCTGGGTTCAGTCTCCAGGACTGCAACCAACCAACCAACCAAACACTCAACCAACAAAAATGTCAGGGGTGCGTGTGTGTCTGTGTGTGTGTGTTGTACAAGAATACTTGTGACAGTATTTTAAACAGGAAACTGGAAAGAACTCCCTCAACGAAAGAAAGAATAAAGTGGGGTTCAGAGGGGACCATTAGGCAACGACAGAGACGATCAAACTAACAGATGCAACCAACTGCAGAACTCACTTCAGATCCACTGCACACAGTTCTACTGTTTTTCTGAAACTCAGTGATGGGTGCACAGGGAGCAAAGCAGGGGGAGAAGGGAGGCGGTCCTAGGTTGGAGGTGACCTCAGGTGGAAGGCAGGGACTAGGGACCGGTGCACGCTGGCTCTCTTCTGCTTCTCAAACCCCATGGTGCACTCATGGCTTTATCTTTGGTTTATGACTTACACTTACATTCCATATCTCTCTTTGTATCACTCAAATGATGTAAAATGTTTGAGAAAAAAAATCCCAAGCCCATGGGCTTGGAGCGCAAATCTCTTGTGCCACCGCAAGAGCTACAGGAGCCAGAGGAACGAGGCCTGCTTCCTTGCAGTCCGATGAAGACAGACAGGGCTTCTTACCTGAGGGCCCCTGGGGGGTCAAGCGAGATGAGTGTGACCAGCCAGGCGTGGTGGCACACGCCTGTGGTCCCAGCACTTGGGAGGCTGAGGCAGGAGGATCAGTGAGAGTTCAAGACCAGCCTGGGCTACAAAAGTGAGCTCAAGGCTAGCCTGAACTGCACAGTGAGACCCTGTCTCAAAAAAAAAAAACAACCAAAAAAACCCAGAAATCAAGAGATGAGTGTGACCTTTACCTATCACTGTGTGCAGACTGCTGTGCTCTTCCCCTCCTCTTAAAGACAAATCATTCAGGCCCCAGGACCATAATAGTGGTACCTATTCCTATAAATAGGCACCACTGGCTGTGAATGCCTGTTTCTCTGCAGATAGGTAGGAATCAGGCAGCTATACACACAGATCTGAGTGAGCCACTGCGAGCTATGTGCTACAAACGTAAAGTGGGTTCTTTCCTTAAAGGCTCAGTGGCACATGAGATTTGTACTCCCAGCCCATGGGCTTGGGATTTTTTTTTTTTTTTCTTGAACATTTTACATCATTTGAGTGATGCAAAGAGATATATGGAATATAAGCGTAAGTCAATGCAGCAACAAAAGCCAGGCTTATCCTTGCTTCTATGAATTAGGCCAGGTTTCTGCAGACTGCGTGTAAGGAAGCCTGCTTCCAGGGGAAATGCTGTCCTTAAAAAGCACAAATACTGGAGCTGGGTACATAGTTCAGTGGCATAAATGGTCTGTCTGAAAAGTGCAAGGTCCCAAGTTTGATCCCTGGTACTGCAAAAGGCACAAACACTGTGCTTCTTCTGCCAGGGAGGGAAAAGAGAACAGATCACAGAGACGGCTCTGGTGCCTGGTCCTGCCCCAGTAGCCTCCACAGTGGCCTCTCGTGCCAGTCTTGCTCACTCCCCAAGCCATCCAGAGAACACTGTGCTCCAGATTCATTTCCAAAAACACTTCCAACACTTGTCCACACCTCCGGGTCTGATGATGGCCCAGCAGCCCACTGCAGACCGGGCACAGGAACCAGCAGAAGCTGTCAGGCCTGAATTCCCCCCAAGGTGAAGATGTCCTTCCACACCCCACACAGGACCTGGAGTAGCAGGAGCAAGCTGCCTAAAAATGCACAACCTAATAAAATACCACTTTCAAAAGCAGAAGCCAAATAAAGTAATTATATTCCAAGTGTGACTACCCAGCTGGACGTGTGATTCCGAGTCTAATCACCCCCTTCTATTCCTATAAATAGGATCCACTGGCTGTGAAGGCCTGTGTCTCTGCAGACAGGTAGGAATCAGCCAGCTACACAGATCTGAATGAGCCACTGCAAGCTATGCACTACAAATGGAAAGTGGGTTCTTTCCTTGAAGGCTCCCTGCCCGCCATTCCTCTCATCAGCCTATTAAAAGAACACAAACTCCATGGGAAAGCCTGGAGATGTCAGGTGCCATGAACTGGAAGCCTGCTTTCTCAGGCCTCTGGCCTCTTTGCTCACCATCCCACTCACTCCCTTCAATGCCAGATTCCTACCTGCACTGTGACATGGAAGCCCAATGACCCAGAAATAATTTGAACAAACCTATTTCACTGAGGAAGCTTTCATTTTTTATCTTCATTAACTCTCTTGTCCCTATCAAGTACGCTGAAAGCATGATTTATGCTTAGGCCGGGGGTCTGGAGGATGTTAACATATAGACAATTTCTACACTTAACAGGAAATAGCACATGTTGTGCCGACAGATTCCTTTTACAGAGGAAAACTGCTTTCTTTTTCTATCAAAAGAACACGGCTACTATCTTCTCTAAATTTTAGTTGAAGCAATTTTGTAGAAAATAGCACATGACCTAGATGAACTCCCACTAATGCTTTTTCCTCAAATGAAAGACTGCACACTTAACAAGCTCACATCCTCCCCACGAGGAGAAAAGCATGAGTGCACACTCAGCCTGTGCTGCTAGGATGCACGGCTGGCGTGCAGTGGCTTGGTGGGTGGCGAGTAAGCAGCTACGCAAGGGAAATGCTAAGATAACAGTGTGCACCCAGCTCCAAGGTGGCAGCACTGACTTCAGCGGGTCATCAAAATATGTGCCAGCGAGACAGCTCAGTGGTCTAAAGTGCTTGTGGAGGAAACTCAAGGCAAGCGCTGCGAACGCTCCTCGATCCCTGGCACCACATGCTGCGCACCCCCACCCCAGCGTGGGCTGAGCCAGCCATAACACAAACAAATAAATGAGGTTTAAGAGAAATAAATAAAAAAATCTTTAAAAAAATAAATAAATTTAAAAAAATGCATTACTGTCAAAGATATGCTGCCATGAATCCCCTTCAGAGTCATTCCACTGCTCTTGTCACTTTCTGAAGCAGTTCTTGAAGTCTTTTTTTTAATGCAGGATTGAACTCAGGACGTCATGCTTGCCAGGCAGGTGCTTAAGCCACTGTCTCCCCGGCCCTTTGAGGGCTTTTAGTGTCTTTTCCAGGTATGACCAAACCAGGGTGAATGTTGCTGCCCAGCACCATCCAGTGGAAAAGCAGGCTCGCAAAAACATGGCAGCGTGCTGCCATTCACCGGAGTAGCACTGTGGGACTCTCGGCTCTCCCCAAAGTCAGATGGCCGTGACAGGGAAATGTCTCAGGATACTGAGACACTCCTGAAAGCCAACTTGTAGAATTGCTTCACAAAGTGCCAAGAGCGATGGAATAAGTGTGTTCAGAGTGAGCAGCAGAAGCCGGGGAGGTACCTTATCAGTCTAAGCACCTGCTTGGCAAGCTCAAGGACCCAGTTTGATCCCTGGCACCTCATGCCATACTGGTCCTGCCCCAGTGTGCCAAGCCAGCCACTGAGACCAGGCGTGATGGCATATACCTGTAATCCTAGCTCTGGGGATGCTAAAAAACAGGAGGATCACTGTGAGTCTGAGCTGCATAGTGAGGCCCTGTATCAAAAACATAAATTAAAAAGTAAGTAAATAAATAAACAAACAAAGTGACCAGGAGCATTTTGTGGGGGAGAGTCATTACAATGTGCCTTTTACTATAATAATTTAAGGGGAAAATTAAGCATTTACTATTTTTATCATACCTTGTAGCATGTTTGGGCATTTCTAGTCTACTGTATTTCTAAGACACAACTGTCTTTGGTGAATTCATAAAAACACAAACATTGCTACAGAGCTTGGGAGGCCAACGTGCTCAGCCTAAAGCCGAATCAGAAAGCACAAGGCCACAGGGCACCAGTGACTCCGAATACTTGCTTCCTTTGTGCGATGTTCTTAAACTGACTTATGTGGATGCTGGCTCTGCTTCAGGAGAGTGGCTTCTGCAGCAGGAGTAGCTGAGCATCACTTGTGTCTCCTGTACCCTTTGAGAACAGATTCACTGCAACGCTACTGGTGGGGGTGTACATGAACTGACTGAAGGTGACTGTCTTTCCTCTCTAGGTAGCTCTCATATAAGTCTGCAATTTTGTTCAAAAGCAAGTCTTTAAAGTACAGATTTTTTAACCTACAGAACTTCAGCAAAGAAAATATGCTATTTGCCATCATATTGGAATTTAATGTCCAACTGACAGACCCTACCATATAGGGCCAGAGTGAACTACGAAGACAATTTTTCTTCACATATTTACGCAAATGATCAAGATCTTACCAGAAGCATCGCTGATGTCCCATTGGGTCTGGACAGGTGGATGGACATTTCAGGAAACATCCTGTCAATGCGGCTAATCACATCGTCAACATACCTAGTCAGGAAAAGCAACAAACAAGTGAACTGGGAGCCCCAGTTGTGGCTTTGCTTCCAAGTCTAATTTCTTACATGTGACACATTTGAATGAAAGCCAACAGTATAAGGCTTTTTATGAAAACGTACCACTTTCCTCCTCCCTTTGCCTTCTTAGGGCTATGTTTTAGTGATTTCTTCTGATATTTACTTCTATATTCTAAATAAAGTATTTTGAATGTTACTTCTCAATTTTTTTGTTATAAATCAGGATCCAGTCTCTCTCCTACTGGAGGCCAGAACACAGCTGGCTCACATCCTTTGTCCCTGAGCTCTGCAGTGCCACCTCCACCCTCTTCCTAGACCAGCACAGGCTGTGGCTTTGGGTCTTACCTCTGAAGGCATCAGCCACTGAGTACATAATTCCCTGGGAGAAAAGTCCTAAACATCCAGAGTTATTCCTGTTTTACCAGTTGACTTTAATTCAAATTATAGTATACTGAAACTTTTGCTTTTATCAGTACTGTGTTTAGATTCCAATATCTCTCCTTGGGAGTTATCAAAGCAGAACCAGGCTGGAAAGATTGCTCAGCTGTCTAAGTGCCTACTTGGCAAGTACAAAGACCTGGGTTCGACCCTCACCAGGCCAGAACCCCAGGTGCATGCACTGTGCCAGTCATCCAAACCAGGCATGGTGGTGCATGCCTGTAATCTCAGCCCTGGGGAGGCTGAGACAGCAGGATCACTATGAGTCTGAGCTGCATAGTGAGACCCTGCCCCGCTCCAAAAAAAGATTAAGAACAGAACTACATAGGGGCTCATGACTCATTTATTTACTTACATAGCTTCCTGTTTTCCTCAGTATCTATTTTATTTTGTTAGTTTTTCATGTAACTCTTACCTTATGCCTTAACTCTAACTCTAAAACCTCTCTCACTACAGTGAAACCTACCAAGCAAACTACCAGTTCCATTCTTGTACCTCTAAAATGGAGCTCTTCAGGCACAAGTGCAACTTGGGTCTCCTAACAATCACCGACACTGCTGGCAGCAAGCACTTAGCATGTGTCCAGCACGTATTAAAGAGTCCCAGATCTTCATGGTTCTATCACCATGGGCTGACCTTAAAATATGCCCCATTTTGGCAGGATGAGTCGGCCCCTTGCGAGCCACCAGCATGACACATGGTGACATGACACATCTGGGTCTGACTCGGGCCCCTGGAGAATAAAATCACACTAGCATCCGTGATCGCCATCTAGTTACACTGGACACAAAGGGGACGTGGAAGAGCCAAGATGCAAAACCATCTATTAAGGGCTTTACATTGGATTTTCTATCCATTGGCTATGACAAATTAAATCACATACCCATTAAATCAGGGATGTGCAATAGCTATTCTCTCCAGGGGAAGGGACAGATCGGCTCTTCACTTACAACGTGAAAAGATTTCACTCCACAGCCCATGGCTTGTAAGCAACAGCAGACAACATAATGCCACTCATCAAAAAGTGAACACTGTCACGTCCACTATGGAAGTCAGAAAACAGTCCCGCAGATCTGCCCATTAGGTCTTCCTTCGTGAGCATTAAGTGCCACTTTCAAACTGACATTCAAGAGCGAAGTGGAACAACCCCAGGAAGCCTGCAGGTGTCCGAGGCAGACAGAGAGGTACTGAGGGCACTGCCTGCTCTGAGAGAGGGTGGCAGAGGGAGAGTAGTATTCTCCCAGGTCACAGCGTGGCTTCTACAGACTGGTCCCACGCCAAGGGCTGGCTTCCCTTTCTTGAAAGGACCACGACTTGAAGAGACGGTATCAAAAGAAGAACCTGCTTAGGAAGAGCAAGAGGCAATGGTAATGGTACAGAGAGCAGCTGTTCCCAGGTAGTGACGAAACGCTCCTGGACATCACACAGTGCAGCCTTGCATCCAAGCTTCAGTACGCCAACAAGGTGGACAGAAGAAAGGAGATCAGCTCTACTCTTCTGCACCATGGATGTCTACTGAAACGGAGGGAGACACCTTATAAAACTTCATGCCACAAGTCTACACATTCTGCAGCTTCTAGACACTTCTTAACTCTATGTGTATGGTTTAAACCTAGTTTTTTTCCAACTCAGCAGGAAGTAAAAATCTGTCAGTGGATGGAGGTCACTGCTAAGTGTATGCTAATGAGAGGGAGCAGCTGATGCACTGCAAACTGATCCTCAATCAATAGCCAGCCCAACGCTGGACAGCAGAAAGCAAATGAACATGCAGCACTTCAGTGCAAAGGCAACATCCTAATCTGCTCCCCCTTGTACCTTTCACCTTGAAGCCTTGCAAACCCACTATGGGCAACTAGTCTCTCTAGAAGGCTAGGAAAACAGTTCACACAGCCAGAGACCAAGCTCAGTGTGCAGGTTCCCAGAACCCCACAGCAACTACTCAACTGGAGGGCTGCTCCCTGTGTGGGCACAGAACAGAGATTCTCAGCCATTTCTAGATTCCTTATTTGTTGGAGTTTTATTAGAAAGGGAAGCAGTGGCAGAAGACCAGAACCCAGGAAAAATATCTGCAGTTGGCACGGGAAAGCAGAGGCGACTGGGTGGATCTTTTGTGGTCTTTGCTTCCCCAAGCAATGATCTTAGACGAAGCTCAGCAGACTGAGTCAAAGGTTTTATCAGGCAAAAGCACATTTTAAGACTTTTTCATTCACATGCCTGATATAAAGGCAATGCAAATTTCTCTGTTACAGGTGACAGTAGTTTTTGCCAAAGAGAGGAAAGACAGCAGTAGCTTTAGCAGAAGAAAACAATGTCTAGATTTAAGAAGCAAAAATCAAAACACTTCATTTTTTAAATAGACTCAGCCTTCGAGACAGAAACTAGCACAAGTGACTTGACAGAAATAAGGAAGGCTTGGAACTACAAATGAAAAATCTGGAGACAGAAGGGGTCTCTCTTTTGGCTGAGGGTGGGCCTGGGAGGGGAGGTGGTCGTTGGCAGCACCCCAGGCTCCGTTGCTTGCGGGCACAGAGCTCACAGCTCCGAGAGCAGGGCTGAGGACAGGTAGGAACAGCGTGCTCTCCTCCCACGCTGCCACCATATGCCACACTCCACTCTATGGCAGAATCAGATCACTTTAATTTTTACCTTTGGAATAAAGGCAAACAAGCACTCACACAGCAGTGGTGACTAGTTTACACTTGAGCAGACGCGGCGCGGAAAGACATTAATTTAGTGCCAAATTGAGCAGTGAGTCACAATTTGCACATATCTGTCAACCTGTTAACAGGGTAATAACTTGGAAAGATTGCTGTTCCTATTTACATTACAGGAACCTTTTGAGAATGGAGAGCTGCTTGGTTCTCCTTCTCGAAGCACTAGGCCCACGAATTGGGCTTGATTTGACGGCCCAGGAGCCAGGGGGAAACACAAACTTCCAGAAATCATAGCCTCAGCCCAAGGCACGGCCCAGAACTTCAGTATCTGTAGGGAGAACGTTAACTTTCAGCAACCAGAGTCCGTTTTCTTTCCCTGTTTCCTAATATGGTCAGATGCTCTGTTTCTGATCCCATCCTCTCCAGGCCAAACTACCCGACTCTGGAAGTTTCTAATGGCTTCGTGGGACTGAGTTTCCACTGTCCATCAGAAACAGTAATGTCACTCTCAGATTCTAACATTATTCCTAAAGTCTATCAGTCTTACTCTTTCTGATACTCTTCAAAAAGCTCAGCTTGTTCCTTTGCATAGTTTTTTTTTTTTTTCTTTCTTCCTTTCTTTCTTTTCATAGTCTTGATGGGAGAACTGAACAACACCAGGACCTCGCTGGTCCCTTAATCAAGAGCTCCATCAGTCTAGGACCTGAGAGCAGCTCCAAGAGGCAAGCTGGATCACCTTCCCATAAGGTCGCCCTGTCAGGAGCCCCCTGTCCTGCTGGACAGCCTGGGGGTTTCTGAGCCGCTTGCCAGTATCTCCTCCACCAGTGGTCTCCCCGATTCAGTGCGGTGCAATGACACACAAGCAGTCCTTACAAAATCCAAGGCTTTCCAAGAATGCATGGAAGACTACTGACTTTTCCAATTCATTCCAACAATGGTTTTTAGGGGCTGAGGATGTAACTCAGCAGCATAAGCACTTGCCTGGCAAGTGCAAGGTCCTGAATTTGACCTCTGGTACGGGTGTGTATGTGTGTGTCAACAATGGTTTGGACTGTTTTGGGTCACAGATCCCGTGAAGAAGGTACTGAAAACTAAAATACATACTTGCACAATATTCTATACACAATTTTCTTCAGTACACAGGTCCTTAAAGTACAGTATCTAGACTCTTCCTAGGACAGAGGTCTCTAGTATTCTTTGCTGCTTTCTGAATGTTAAGTCTTTTTCCAGTGCAGTTACTTCTTTTCAGTGGTGAGCCCCCGGAGCCCAGTCTAGACGGGAACACAGAAGTGGTAGAGAGGAACCATCAAATAGCTCTGCCAACATTAGAATGGCTCTGTGATGGAGCCCTTAGGTTAGTTTTTATTTGTTTTTACTTAACAAATAAGAATTGCATACATTTATTATGCACAATGTGTGTTTTGAAACAAATGTGCATACATTGTGGAATGGCTAAATCAGGCTAATTAACATATGCAGTACCTCATGCACATTTTTTGCCTGTGGTGAGGAAAATTAAAATCAGCCTCTTTGTCATCTTCAAGAATATGCTGTTATTAACTGTACTTAATAGTTTCTGGAGCTTATTCTCCCCAACCGGAATTTTGTATCTTTCAGCCATTAGCTCGGCAACTCCCCCATTCCTAGCTCTCAGCAACTACCATTTTACTATTTCTACGAGTTTAATTTTTCTAGATCACATATTAAGTGAGACCATGTGATACTTTGTTTCTGTGACTAGCTTACTTCATATAACATAGTGACCTGCTTCATTCATGTTGCAAAGTACAGGATTTGCTTTTGCTTTTAAAAAAGCTGAAGAACATACATAAATATTTTTCTTATTCACAGATTGGCTAATGAACACTTAGGCTGATTCTATATCGTGATTATTATAAATAATGCTACAATGAATATGGGGGTGTGACGTCTTTCCAACAGACTTCATTTTCTGTGAATATACACAGTGGACTGCAATCTTAGGGTACTTCTATTTTTATTTTCTAAGGGACCTCCTTAAAATTTTCCATAATGGTCATGCTAATTTACATTCCCACCACCACGTTGCAAGTGTTCCTTTTCCAAACGTCCTGGCCAACACTTGTCTTTTCAGTGGGTATTTAAAAGCTGTCTCTCACTGTTAACTAATTCTTCCAACAAGGTAAGGAACATACTGCCATGACCTTAGGAGATCATGTAATGACAGGCTAGCAGCTCTGCCCTCCCAGGTCATGTTCCCTGTGCCTTCAGGGTTGCTCCCTTGGGTAAGGAAGGAAAGAACTCCCTGCTTTCTGTAGCACTGCTGGGGCACCGCTCAGAATCAGTCTCTGGCCATCAAGGGGCCGAGAAGACCACCGAGCTGCTTTGTTCCTGGGGGCGCACCTAGGTGATCCTCATTGTAACTACTGTCAGCCCCAGCCCCATCACTGCTTCTCATGCTGCCAGTTCTGGGGTCAGCTTAAACAACAGCACCCCACCACCAACACTCCCACTCTGGATGGCTCTTACAGATGTCCTCACACTCCTGTCACTACACAATTTTTGAGTGCTGCTTCCTCAACATCTAGCTTCCTTACAGGACTATGGGTTCAAGTGGCTGTTTCTTCCAGTGGACTCTCAGTACAGTCCTGCCACAGTCCTGCTCAGAGATCTGCTGAACAGATGGACGGTGTGCTAAAAGACAGCCAGAGACCCATGTTACGCCATTAGGAGATAAACACAATGCAAAGTTCTTGTTCGCAGGTGAAGATCTGAGGCACGGGAAAGTTCATTACATTAGCCATCAAAAGTCACCACCAATAGCAGCCAGATAGCTCCGCAAAACCAACTTCAAAGAAAGCAGACACCCTTTATAGTTCCTTGGTTTAATACACACCCGCAGAATCCCTGCATCTGTTCTAGTAGAAGCTCAATGCCTCTTAGAAGCTAGAATCTTCTAAGGAAGTGTACTGCATTAACATGCCAGTTTAAAAATGGTGCTTTTAATGAACTAATTAATTCTGCAAAACAAAAGTACAAAGATGTGCATTACCAAGCTGGGATTACAATACCAAAATGATAACAACACCAAATGTGGGAGACATTTCTAAAGATATCGATTTTGTAAAACATGAATTTTCTACCCTACACGTTAAGCTACACGGCAAACTATTTGTTATTAAAGCCTTAAAATAATTTATTGGACAGATGGCTTAGTTCTCTAAAGTCTGACCCTCATCAAAAGAAAAAAGAACCAACACAAGTCTGGCCCCCAGCCAGTGCACTCATGTTAGTGTGATGCTTACAGCTCCCGCCAGATTTAAATAGCATTTACCCCACAGCATGAAAGATACATGCAGCTCATTTTCCCACCCCACACAGCACAGGAGTCAGAGATGCCCAGATTCCCGAGCCACCTTTTCAGGGAAAGGCTGAGGCCCAGCAGCCATCATGAAGGGAATCATCTGCGTGATCTGACAGTGCCTGAAGATCTTCCTCGGCACCTGTCCACAGTGCCCTGGCTGTGAGCCCCGGCAGTGGGTGGGAACAGATGGGGGCTTGTTTAATTACTACTTGTGAACGTGCTGACAAACTACAACCATCCATCTCATGTAGCTGGAGAGAGAGAATGGAAATACAGGTCAAATCTGCTGGAGTCCAGGATATGTAAAATGTCTGCATCACTGATGGCTGTGAAAGACTCTGGTTATTTTGTCAAGAAAATGAAAAGTACTTTCTAAAGAGCGTGTCAAAAAGCAAGCCCAGAGACAGACACAAGTACTCAGGTTTTATGCCACCTCCTGCCACACTCCCTTTCCGTCCCCGTTCGCCGCTTGCGCCTTTCAGAGGAAAGCCGTTCAGGCACTTCTCACCTCTCCAGGGAGACCACACCAAGGCCGACCGGCTGGAGGACCCAGACATGTGGCCTTGTGGGAGGTGGGAGGGCAGCAGTGGCAGGTAGCAGGGGGACCCTCCCTCCTCTCGTTGGTCTCTGATCTTGGAGAGGAGAATGTGCCACCTGGATCCAGCAGAGCTACCCAGCAAGCAAATCAAGCACCCTTTATCTCCCCAAGCTGCTTAAAGGCACAGAGACCCACCATACACAGAGACATAGGGACAAACTGCCAGTCTGCCTCCTGTCACACACAGCCCAAGTTCACAGCCATGCTGTGAACAGTCGGCAAAATACAGCAGGAAAGAAACACACACCTCCTCTTGCCATCACCCTCAGCCAACAATCAGATGTTCCAGAAGCGACACGAAGGCCTGAGCACCGAAAGCAGCCTGGGGGAAGTGTACTGCAGGGTCTGGGCACGAGCCTGGGTTCCTGGGGCAGGGGCTGGTCCAAGTGCACCCCAGACCCCAGGACTCCCAGCTCCACGGTCTCTGCACCATTACTGAGGAGCATTTCATGGAAACAGGAGAGTTCACTTTTGTCCTTCTCCAGACTCCCTATAACACACTGGGGAAGTTTTTAGTGTGACAGTCACAAAGTGAAGTCAGTTAGTTGATGACTTCCCTTTTTCAGCCCCTTCGGGGACCATCCATTCAGGACCTAAGTGAGCGGGGACTCTGTCCTCGGGCGGGCGGCTTTGGTGCATTTGCTCATGAGCTACTTTCCTTCCAGCAAAAGGAACAAGAAAATTAGGGCCAGTTTCCTTCCACTCTCCTGCTGGGCTTTCGATTTTGTGATTCTCACTTTGCGCACATGGTTGGTAGGCAACAGGAGAAGGTAAAACAATGAATATCTGCTTGGCATTTTATTTTATATTAATAACTAAAAGGCACATGCTTTTGTGAAGTCTTGCTCTTACATTACAAATTTATGCAAGTATCTTGCAGGCCCCAGTTTTGCCCCAAACACTTCAAACAATATGTATGAAGACAGGGCAGGAACTGTTGCTTGATTCTCTTCCAGGCTTCCTGTGCCTCAGACATTGGACTTTCCCATAGCACCAACTACAATGGCTATGTGGTAAGACGACTCACGACACTCGGTGTTTAGCTGGGCTCTGTGCTGCGAAGGAGGCCCGAGAGCTAGCTGGGTGCTGAACACATGCCACCCCAGTCCTGCAGCTCCCATTGCACCCCCAGGCCAGCAGGGGGCCACTGGCCAGCACTGGTTGAGTGTGCAGGTTGGCTTGCTCCCACGTGCTTCTCGGCAGCGGGCAAAGGCAGTGACCCTGCACACACACAATGAGACTTTGACTGCAATGTCCCTGAGAATGTATGGGCAGGTTTCAGACAGAGGAATGATCACAGTCCCTAATGTAATCTGTTTTGGCCATAGCAATACATTAGGCACTGCATACTGCAAGTCCATACATCTCAGGAAACTGCAAAGCCCCTCCTGGGACAAGCATGCTGTCTGTGCAACAGTAATTTCATTTTATTTCTGCTCAGCAGACAAGCAGCTCCTTGGAGGGGTGTGTGGGGCCTCCCCTCCCAGCCCCACATTCAACAAACATATGGTGAGCCAGAGTGACTTACGCAGGATGAATTAAGGCAATAAAGAACAAAGTACAAAGAGCCTGTTTTGTAACTGTTCCCTCCAAAACAAGTGCAAAATTCTAAAGCAGAAGACGCCATCCACTGGAGCCTGCGGACACCACAAGGTCCCCCCCTCTTCCTGATGGCATGAAAGCAGGGCAGTCGGATACAAGGCGGATCAAGGCGGGGATGACAAAAAGCAACTTGGACACACACAGATGCCCTGAGTGAGTCACCTGGCTGCAGTTTCAGACTCGACTCCTCCTAGGCCTGTCCCCTCACATCTCTAGGGCCCCAAAGGAAACCATCTGGCACATCACCTGTCCCTCACAGTGCACATCACGGCTTGCTGCATGCTCTGGGGGCCGCGCACTCAATGGGCACTACTAGGAGAACTCCTGAAAGGAGTTCAGTCCGCTGCTACCCTACCGCCAGCCCTGAGCACACAGCAGGCTCTCCATAGCTTTGTTTTCCTTTTCTGTAAAGAATGCCTCCTAGCTGGGCGTGGTGGCGCACACCTGTAATTCCAGCACTTGGGAGGCTGAGGCAGGAGGATCAGTGCGAGTTCGGGACCAGCCTGGGCTACAAAAATGAGCTCAAGGCCAGCCTGAGCTGCATAGTGAGACCCTGTCTCAAAAAGACCAAAAAAAAAAAAAAAAAAAAAAAAAAAAAAAAAAAAAAAAAAAAAAAAAAAAAAAAAAAAAAAAAAAAAAAAAAAAAAAAAAAAAGAAAAAAAAAGAATGCCTCCTGACAAGAGTCACTTTCAACTTCGTTATCAGATGAGAAGAGTGCAACACATAGAGCACATAGCTCAGAATATGCCCATAACACCACCTGTGGTTCCTTCTGCATGTGTACATCACTTCTTTCTGCAGAAAGAGGTTAGGAACTTCTGCTCCAGCAAAGAGGAATACAAAGTGTCAGCAACTCAAACATAGTACCCCAAACTGCTCCACGAATACTTGTGGAAATCAGTATTCCCATTCATTTTTTAACATGTTACATTACATTTCTGTTAGTAAAGAGGTTCCTTTTCACTATTTTTATTAGAAGGTCATTAGGAAGGAGAAAGATGGCTCAGCATGGAGATGGGCTAGCGACCTGCCTCTGGACAGCACCTGCACTGAGTGCTTTCCGCTGTTCCTGTTCCACCCTGCCTTTGTATGGGAGCTGGCTACAGAGGCAACAGCAGGCAGGGACTGGGAGGACCGAAGCCTGAGGCGTGGCACACCGTGGCAGCACCGGATGGAGGCAGGTGTGTGTGTTGCACAGCTGCTGCATCCCACCTCCAACACAGATGGCAGCAGCTCTGGCAGAGGGGGCAAGGGCCACAGATGTGGGTGCTGGGGCCAGCTGCAGGAGGTGGCAGCAGCTGTGCTCGTGGTCAGTGTTTCTCCAACCACAGCCCTGCCCGACCACATGCCCAGCTTCTGCTGCTGGCCACAGGGAGACACCAACAGACTCCTAGGCAGAAGGTAGAGGAGAGAGGTCGCCAGAATGGGCTCCGTCCTCTGTGCTCAGCTCTACCCCTGGGGAGGAGTGGTGAAGGCTCCACTCCAGGCCCAGCTCTGGCCACAGGGCTGGACATGGTCCTTTTACTGAACGCCCTCAGTCTCCTTCCAGGACAATGAAAGATCCTCAGCAAGCACAATATGTGACATGGAACTTTACATTAGTCTGTTTACTTAACAGCGCTCGTGTCATAAAAATTTTTTTCTGGAATGTTCTGCGTATGTGGCTGGTTTTGAAATTAATGTAAAACTGAAGAATGGAATCATAACGAGAAGCTGGTTTTCGTTTTTCATTTCCTTCTCCATCATCTTCCAATTTTTCCACTATTTTGTCAGTGCTGCAATGGGCCCGCAGCCTCCGCGCACACTAACCACTTGTTCTATAACCAAGCTACACCCCTAGCCCTCCTTCCCTTCCTTTCTTTAGTGCTGAGAACTAAATCCAGGGCCTTGAGCATAGTAGGCACATGCTCTACCTTTAGCTACAGCCCAACCCTTAACACTTTTGCTCTTTTCTGATTGGGAGAGTTAGGATCTCTCCATGTTGGTTACATTGGCCCAAACTTCTGGGCTCCAGAAATCTTCCTGTCTCAGCCTCCCCTTGTTAGTATCTTTGCCTCTCCAAGTTGTATACACAAAGTATATATACTTTCCTTGCAGGCTACTGGCAAGTGACAGTCTGTTTTCCCCTCTGTCAAAATCATCTTTGCCCCAGTCTAACAACAATTTAACATGTGACACATGCACACACATAGTACATGTGGTCTTAAGTCATCTGTATTTTTTCATTTCAGTGTATGTGTATATAGAAAAATATATAAGCAGCAAATCAAACTTATGACTTCATAAATCACTGCTCAATTATGCCACTATATTTATTGATTGATTTATTTTTGCTATCTTAGGGAAGGGTCTGCAGAGCATTCAGGGTCTCACTACTAGATTGGACTCATAGTGATCTGCCTGTTTATAACCTCTCAAGAGCTGGGATTATAGGAGCATGCCACCACACCCAGTTTCAACTGCCATCTCAGTGCACCCCAGGGTAGAGCTGGCATATCAGGCCCAGGGATTGAACCTCCAGCCCCTGTGCCTGCTTGCAGGAGCTTTAATCCACTGAGCTATAGAGGCTTAGTTTTAAAAGTGAATTTATTTGAGGAAAAATATTATGCAAATAATGAGACAGCTAACCAAAATATATGACAAAAATATGACAGATAACTTGTTGATGGGTTTAGGGAGACCTTTTCAAAGTAAAGGAGGGAGGCTGGGGAGATAGCTTGGTGGTCTGAGTGCCTGCCTGGCAAGCGAATGGTTTCAGGTTGTGCTAAGGCACACAGGGCATGGTATGCCAGCCCTGGAACCACAAGCACACAGTGCCAGCCATCAAAGCTGGGCACGGGGGTGCTGATACAGGAGAATCACTGTGAGTCCAGCTGTGTAGTCAGACCCTGTACCAAAAATAATAAAAAGTAAAAAAAAAAAAAAAAAAAAAAGAGTAAAGCCGGGGCTAGGGATATAGCTCAGCACCACACTACGTGCCTGGCAAGTGTGAGGTCATGAGTTGTATTCCTGGTACCAAAAAGTAAGGCAGGTGATGATTAATCTACTTTCTTTGAAAAGACATTTATTTATCTGTATTTGTATATGATATTTTTGTTCCTTCTATACAAATCTTTACTTTCTAAGTTTAAAAAAGAAAGCGTCTACTGCTCCATTTGGAGGGGTCAGAAGAAGAGCAACGGGTAAGCATGGATTGGGGCAGAGGTGGGGATCAGCAGCAATCGACAGAGTAGCTGACGGCATGTGTGCACATCCGAGGAGCCAGCAGCCTGGGCACAGTGTGCAGTGTGTGACCACAGCTCCAGAATTCCTCGGCACTGTCAAAGGAACTAGAAATGTTGCTAGGATGTATTCTTCTCAGTGCAGCCAAATCTGGAGTTCTACCTGAGATCTAGAAAACCACACTGACAGGGCCCTGAACTCTGGGAGGGCGCCCTCTACAGGTACAAGGTGGACTCACCAAGCCTTAAATGGACTTGGGTAAACTGAGGAATCCCAAGATAGTCTTTCCGATCCACACACAAATTCTGTTATACTGTGTAACAAAGAAGGGACAGCCTCTGTGCATGTGTGCCACCTACCCCTCTGAGTCTCACCCATTTGTTCCCAGGGAACCCAACTCCAGTGCAACTTCTGCCCAGGCAGAGGGAAAGACCTTGGGACTCAAAGCAAGGAAGGCCACAGAATGACTAAAAAGAAGAAAGCCTGGCCGGCCGGGTGAATCACCCACAAGAGAAAACAACCCCGAGTCTGTGCGCCTCAGACAATAACACGCCTCTCCCAGGGACTCACAGCCCAAGCAGACACATTCAGCAAAAGCACAGAAGGTACGATCAGTTTAACCTAAATGACATGTTCCCACAACCCATTCAGAACACATGTGCTCAAGGGCAGGTGCTCACCCAAACAGACCCTACCCAGGGCTTAAAACAAACCTCCAAATCATGCAAAATACTTCTCTGACCACAACTGAAGTTAAAATCAGTAACAAAAACGTTTTAGGAGCCCTCTTCCCCTGGATATCTGGAATATTACATCATATTTCCGCTATATAACTCATGCGTCAAAAACCGTAAGGAAAACTAGAAAATATCTTGAACTAAATGATAATGAGACTATATAAATATTTGTAAGACGCAAGTAAAGCCATGGGTAAGAAAAAATTTATATTTTAAAAAAGTTTATAGGAGAAAAAAGGCTCACACCAAATAAATAATAATCTATTTTAAGAAAAGAGCAAACCCAAGTGGAAGACAATAACAATAATTTACGCAAATCAATGAAACAAAAAAAAGGATACAAAGAGAAATTACCGAAACCAAGAACGTGTTATTGAAATAAAATTAGCAAAACTGAAAAATAACTGGCTCAACTGAACCAGGGAGGAAAAAGCCAACTTATTAATCAGGGATGAATGAGGGGTATCGCTCAGGTTCTAGAGACATGCGGAGGAGCATGTGAAAAGGTGTACGCTAATAAGCTCGACACCTTAATCAACTAGCATCTTTGATGTGAGTTACATAACCAAATACTAGGAAATAAAAATTCAAGTAATTTAGTGTGTATTTCTTTTTTAAAAGTCAATCCGTTGCCAAAAATTCCCCATAATAAAACTCCCAGCTCACATGGATTCACCACTTAACTTTACCAAACATTTAGGGATGAATAACACCAGACTTACAGAAATTCAGAAAAGAGAAAGCCAACAATTTCAGTTTTTAATGGGGCAAACATTAATCTGGTGCTAAAACTATATAATACAAAATTCCTTAATGAAATATTAGCAATAGCTGCCAGTAGTATTATTAAAAATGCAATGTACCACGTGTAGGGGCTGCCATTCTACAGCAGAGGGCTTACCTAATGAGCATACACAGGGCCTGTGTTTGATCGCCAACACTGCAAAAACAACATAAAACAAGAAACAACGAAGAACCATGCTGGGGTACCTACCCAGCAGAACACTGATCAGCCTTTCACAGGAAGGCAGTTCTACTTTTTTTTTTTTTTCTTTTTTTTGTGGAACTGGAAATCGAACTCAGGACTCTTGCACTTGCCAGGCAGGCACTTATGCCCCTGAACTATCTCCCCAGCCCTAAGATGGCAGATCTGAAACAGGCTAGACCATGGATGAACTCTGAGGACAAGGAGCCAGGTGAAATGCTGGACACTGAGAGTCAAGTGCTCTACTGGCTCACCTGTATGCGGTATTTGCCAGAGGCAAATTTATAGACAGAGAGCAGTAGAGTGGAAAAGCGATGGGAAATGAGTTTCATGGGTAGGAACAGTTCTACCTGTGAGGAGAAGAGTTCTGAAGATGGATGTGTGTGTGTGTGTGTGTGTGTGTGTGTGTGTCTGTGTGTGATGAGTGTACAACGAGGCTAATGTGCTAGGTGCCACTGGTCTCTACACTTAGAATCACAGGGTTACCTTGATGAATTCGAAGACCTTCTGACAAACCCTAGAGCTTAAGACACATGCTGAATCCTGAATTGTTTGCCATCCTCTGCATCTACAATGGCTTTTGGTATGTACTGCCAATAAGACAGCCAGGACAGAGCCCTCTGAGGCCTCAGATGACAAGGACCCTGGTTTCTGCTCTCCAGGCTGTGATGGGATGCATGTTGAGCATCATCATAGCTTGGGTGGTACTGGGCTTGGGCTCAGCATGGCTACTCTGCCCACCTGAGCCACTGAGGGCTGTAGGGTGTGGGCTCTGTGCACCAAGAACGGCCTGCAGCAGAACGTCAGAGGACCCTGTCTGTGAAACCCTCGCAGCCTTCGGACCTGCCCTTGTGGACGCCACTGAGCATCATCACGTGCATCTGCACCCAGATGACGCCTGTTGATGTGTTCAGACCTCTATGTTACTATCCATGTGAGATCTTCTACTCAAAGCAGTATCAGAATAAAAATTCTTTTCATGTTCAAGGGGAGCAATGAATAAATCAAGGAGGCAGTACTGTAGATCATATAGTCAAGTGTCCAGCTCCCTGGGTCCAAGCCCTTGCATGAGGCAAGGGCCTGAGCGTCTACTCACGTGGCAGAATAAGAATAGCAGCAGGGTGTTTCAGAGGCTGGTTTTGAAGACTACATACATACAAATGTAAGGAAATTAAAGTATTTCCTAGTGTTACAGAGAGAGAGAGAGAGAGAGAGAGAGAGAGAGAGAGAGAGAGAGAGAGTCTCAAGAGTCAGACTGAGTAGATCATGTGGGAAGTTAGTGCATTAAGTGGCCCAGCACCCAAGTGGGATCTTTCAGTCTCCACTTCCTCTACCCCCTCACCTAAACCCACAGCACACAGGCCACAGAGCATCCTGCCAAGGAAATCCTGGTATCCTTGTGGGGAGACCCTGGTTCTCCACCCACAACACAATGGTAGGCAAGTCATCCAACCCTCTGGGCTCTTGCCTCCTCTCCTCTGGAGTAGACGGTTGCTAAGGGTCCTTTTAGCTCTACCAAGTGAAGCACGTGTTTCTTTAGAAGCAATTATACAATTCTAAAGACTGTCCATCTTTGCACAGCCCATATGGCAATTATTCTAGAAAATTTAATTAATCATAACACATCATTCCTTCACCTTTGGGAATTAGAGCCTATTAATAAACTTGATGGCTTTTAGTGAAATCTATCAGTATTTGTAACAGAATTATTCTGAGTATAGTTCTATGTAAGACATACTGCCTCTGTCACTACAGGGGGCAGGAGGGAGTCCAGCTTTGGGAATTTCTGAAGAATCTTGTAACTGGAAAGAAGTAGGCCAACCATATCTGAGGACTCAAGGTGAACATCCTAACAAGAACTCTAGGAGAGTTTTTGCAATCAAGACAATTTCCAGGAAAGACTTTGCCCACTAGAGCTCAAAAGTGAACATTTACTGTGGCTGAGGGGGCTGTTCTGAGGGCCTTTGTCATCAGAGTTTACACCCAATTGACCTTTAATTGGGAGACTGCAGAAGAGAACCAACAAATACAATTATTTATCTAAATGTCAGTATCTTGAGAGATGAAAGCCAGGAGTTGCGGCATTGAGGTCCCTAACTTCTTACATTTCAGACACCCACTCTTATAAATAGAAGATCTGCTGAGTTAACAGATGCAGCCTTGTGCGGGCTCAGTTATGTTGCATCAATCATCCCATCAATCACTCTGAGCATCACCATATGCACCTGCTCTGTCAGGGCTGCAGCCGAGCACCGACCTGCAAAATGCAGTGTGTGCACAGAAGATACTCCAGTGGGCACAGCAGACTGCTCAAGAGGACACAACCCAGCACGTGTGAAGGAGGAGTCACTCTCCTCTCCGATCCCACAGCTGTCCTGACTAGGACTACAGAGGCTAATGCTATGCATGAATCAACAAGGCGACGGCGTTCAGGCCGACTGCTCAGAGCTGTGCTAACACGGACAATCTCAGGTAAAACGGGAGATAATCATTTCATGTTGGAAAAACAGCAGCAGTGGTAAGGTGACTAATAAAGAAATGACAAATGCAGTGGTAGGTATGGAAGAGGGCTCAAGCAGGAATCTT
>PVJA010001516.1:32225-125046 GCA_004027025.1 Myocastor coypus | reverse complement strand
CCAGGACATAGCGACTGTGCAGTCCTGCTATCATTTACTTAACTTACTCTTTTGCAAACTTTATGCATGAGTACACTGTACATCATTTTTCATTTTGCCATCTGTTAATGCCCCACCTGTATTTTACGTAGCACATACACTCTGAGATTTCTGAGATTTAGGGAGGAGACAACTTTGTCAAAAGATTACCGTAATAGAGATTCGAAACAATAAATGGGAACTGCTGGGGTTAGCTATTGAAATTTTTGAGCTAACAACTAGCAATATCCAATGTAGCTGTGTGCAAATTGCTGCAGTGTTTTAAAGCAGTTATAAACTGAAGTGCTTAAAGAGAATCGCTTGTGTTAGATTTACTATGAGTAGAAGATAACTGGTTTGTTTTTTTCAATTTTGAAGCTAGTTTAGAAGCTATACATGTTTTCATTTTCAGCATAAATCTGAGTGTGAGTTATTGTCTTTCTGATTTAAGGCAGCAGAATGTGATTCCACTAAATAGAATTATAAAATGTGCTACTAGGGCTTTAAAAGAAATTTAAGAAGTTGTTGTGTTGTCATCTTTTTCATGAGACTCTGATCTCACTGAACTAGGTCTGGCCTCACTTCAGTGGCACTGGGGTGTGACATCAGGGACGGACAAGAGATGATAGAGAAGACAGCAAGAAACACAAGAACATTTCATGAAAAAAATTTCCTATGAAGACAAAAGACTAAATTCACTAACAAATTCCCATGGAATACTGTAACTGTCAGAATTGGCGTACTCAGGGCCACAGGCAATTTTTGTTTACAAATCAGAAACATAACAGTTCTCCACTAGCTCTAGTCTCTAGTTTACCTGACACAATCAAGTGGCTCTTACAAAGTAATATTTTCCCAAAAGGGGGGTATTAGGAAAGTCTTAAGTGATTAAGAACCCAAATAAAGAAACATCCTAGTTTCAACAGCTTATTAATGAATTTAAAGTATTTATAGTCACTAACGTTATGAGTACTGGTAAGGTTGGGATCTAGGATGTTTCTCTGTGACGCTTCTGATACGTGAGAAACGTCTGAACACATCTGCCCTGTAACCTTACTCAGCTGTCTCCTTTTCATTCAAGTACTTGGACTAGCATCTTTCTAGGACTTTCTTTGATTATCCCCCCTTGAGCTGCCATATCCTAACCTATGACTCATTTCCTTACTTCATTTTATGTTCATTCTAGACTTGTGATTACCTAAAATTGATTATATATTATATATATTATATTATATATTATATATTATATATTATATTATATTATATTATATTATATTATATATTTCTGAATTTTTTTGGTTTATTAGCTATCTTTCTTATAAAATACACAGCGGGGAAAGCTGGACTTCCCTGTCCTATTCTGTGTACTCACCAAATACCTGGCACACAGTATGTAAATGACTATAAAAACAAGGACACATCTGCAAAAGTGTTGTCACTTAAGGGAGGTTGTTGTTAAACCCAATTGCCTTTCTTCTTGTTCCTTCGGAGGCTGAGAATATGATCAGTTGTAATTTGGAGAAGGCTGTGCTCCACTTCGTGGAGGGTATTGACTTCCAGAGGACAGGTAGGAATTAGCCAAGTGACCAGCAAGGAGACACTCTGAGCAGAGAGAACAGCTTCATGCTGACCTGGAAAAACTTAGCACGTTGTCAGATTTGTAAGACTTCTTGTATAACAAAAGCAGTTGGGGAGGGTTAAAGAGAGATAAAGAGAGAGGGAGAGGAGAGAGACCAAATATGGAATGAAAGGGACTAAGATATTTGAGATGTGATTAAATGACCTCTGAGAAATGAAGTAAGAAAATACAAAGACCAACCAGTAGTGTTGGAGTCAATCAAACCTTAGTCTAAGTTTCAGTTCCCCTACTTACAAGCTATATGACCCAGTATCTGTGCCTTAGTTTCTTCATATATAAAATGGGTATCATAACAGAAGTTGTTTTATTTACCATTCTGCTATTGCTGAGACAAATACCCTACCCACAAGCTGAGGGAAGGAAAAGTTTATTTAGCTCACAGTTACTGAAAAAGTCAAGACACTGCTTCCACTCTACAGGGTCTGGACGAGAGGCTGGGGCACTACTGTGTCCAGGATGATCAACTCCATACTTCTAGGAGAGACCACCAGGCCTAGGGTAGGGGTGGCGGGGGAGACACATGCTGTCAGTTTAAAGGTTCACGCTTCTCTGGCCCCGCCCATTATGCCCCATCCTGGTCCTCTGGCCCCATCCCTCAAGTCTCTCAAGCCATGTGCTTGACAGCCCCTTGATCTACATGAGGCTTTAGGGGGACAGCTAGATACAAGCCATAACAGACGTTATGTCATACATTTATTATAAAGTACAATACTGACAAAGTTATTCAGCCCTATGCTAGTCACATGCAAGTACACAATGGCTTTTAGCTTTGAGTATTATTCCTGGGGATGAAATGATTATTTTATGTTTTAGTAAAACCTTCTAACATAAGTACAAAGACAATCCTAACAGATATAGTCTTAATGACCATAAAAACAATTTTAAATAACTATTGAATTATAAGTAATGCTCAGTAAACTGAACAATAACTTGTTTAAGTATATAATTTAACAGCACATTCTTGGGAAATTTTGGCAACCAATGTAGGACAGTCAACTTAAAAAAATAAAGTCTTCTCCACCAAACACATCATATTAGTTTCAATATTTTTCTGCAGCCTAGGGAATATTGTATCCTGGTCTAGTGTTTGTGATCCTCTGATAACCAAATTTCATCAGGCAGTAGGAATCTGGGTGCAGGTGGGCAGCATCAGTGGCAGTTGGTCCCCAGAAGAACTTATGAAAAAGAACTAAAGATGTGGAAATAGGTATGGAAACATAGATGATTAATTCAAAAAGTATTGAAAAGGGAGACTCACTAAGATGAGGATGTTGGGGCTATGTGATGGGAAAAGCCTAGGATGGACAATGGAAAAAAGGGAGTACAGGCAGGGGGAGAGGGGACTTGGAGGATGAACATGTGATGCTTAGGTGTGTACCAGGGCTGTTGAGTTTTCCTGGGATGACCCCATAGAAAGGTCTAAAGAGCATCTCAGAAAGATGGGCTGGTGCCTAGGGAGGAGTTCTTACCTGTGATGCACCTCATTAGCTTCAGCGAGGCATTAGTGAGGCACTGGAGTTGAGGGCATGCAGACTGAGAAAAAAACGGGGGGGGGGGAGGAAATGAAAGACAGACCAGAATTAGCTACCTAGAAAGTATCAACATTTAAGGGTCAGATATGGTATGGAAATGAGTGGAGGAGATAGAAAGAGAGCAAAAAAATAGTCAGAAAACTTACAAAAGGTGATCTTGTAGAAAACAGTGATCCCCTTTTAAATGACAATAATCCTATTTCTAAACTGTCATATGCATCAGACACTATACTAAGTGCATTGTATACCCTATTTGCTTTGGATCTCACAATGGCCCTATAAGTTGGATACCTTATTGTTGAGATGCTCACATGTTAGCCAGATTAAGTAAGCATGCTTACAGTGCTGATGGCAGGTAGAGATGGAATCCTGTCTCCAGAACTCATTCACAGGTGAGGGAGTGGCATTTGGTGTCCAGGAATGAGAACATCACTCAAGGGTGACAAAACCTGGAAGGTGTCTCTGATATTCATCAGTTGAGAATCTTAGCTTGAGAGTTGGGTAATAGGATGCTGTGTTGAAGTGAACAGGGCCGTCACACATGGCCTTGATAAATATTCATTGCACAACTCCATGGGTACCATTCATATCCATGACAGCAGAAACCATTCTTGGAATTATATAGTATTGTCTCCACAGTCAGACCTCCACAGTCAGATTTTGCGAGGGTTAAGCGTGATACATGGGACACATTGCTATATACAGTCATTCTGCAATATTCATGGGAATGGCTTCCAGGATAGCGATGGGCTAGGAAATCTTTAGATGGCCAAATACTTTCTATAAAATGTCATACAGTATGCTTAGGACATACGTAATCCTATACACTTCAAATATCTCCACGCAACTTATCCTAAAACAATTTAAATAATTGTTATACTATATTGTCTAAGGAGCAAGGAAAATGCAAGTGTTTTCTCTTAAAATTTTTTCTGTCTCCAGTCAGTTAAATCCATGAACGGGGAACCTACAGAAGTGGAACTCACAGAAAATATGGGTGACTAAATTTTGAAGCAGTACAATGTTCAGAGAAGAAATGAGAGAGGGTAGAAGTTGAGAAGAACTGAGAAGCGAGACAGAGTGATTTAAAATGAGAGTGATTTCCACTCAGAAACCAATAGCATTCCTGTATGCAAACAACAAACTCACTGAGAGAGAGAGATTAGGGAAACCATACCCCTCACAGTATCATGCAAAAAATGGAACACATAGAAATCAATCTAACAAAGGAAGTAAAAGATCTATGCACTGAAAATTATAGCACTCTGAAAAAAGGGACTGAAGATTTCAAGAAATGGAAAGAAGGCTGGGGATGGTGGCGCACGCCTGTAATCCCAGCACTTGAGAGGCTGAGGCAGGAGGATCAGTGTGAGTTCAAGACCAGCCTGGGCTACAAAAGTGAACTCAAGGCTAGCCTGAACTACTGCATAATGAAACCCTGTCTCAAAAAGACCAAAAAAATAGAAATGGAAAGATATTCCTTGCTCATGGATAGGAAGAACAAACATTGTGAAAATAACCATACTCCCAAAATAATTATATACATTTAATACAATCTTGATCAAAATGCCATTAACATTCCACATAGATATAGAGAAAACATTCCTTAAATTCATCTGGAACCAGAAGAGACCTAGACTAACAAAGGAAATCCTGGCCAACAAAGGCAAGGCAGGAGGCACTGCAATCCCTGGCTAAAAATTATATTACAGAGCTGCTGTGATAAAATCAACATGGTACTGGTCAGAAAACCCCAAACCAAACCAGACCTGAGCATATGGAACAGCTTAGAAGATGCAGATACAAACTACAAATACATGTAGCCACCTGTCTCTGAAAAAAGAACCAAACAACTTCACTAAAAGAAAAACAGCCTTTTTAATATATGGTACTTCCACACGATGAAGACTAAAACTAGCCCATGTATGATTAGGCACTAAATTAAAGTCAAAATGGATCAAAGATCAAAATATTAAAACATAAACACTAAATCTGCTGGAAGGGAAAGTAAGTAGAAATCGTGAAGACATAGGAGTAGACATAGAGTTCATGAGCAAAAACCAAATAACCCAGGAAATAATTCAAAGAATCAACAATTTGTCTTATTAAAAAGTCGTTTTTTTTTTTTTTTTTGTTTTGTTTTGTTTTTTAACATCAGCAGAAATGATCAAAAGAGTGAAAAGAAAACTCACAAATTGGAAAAATATTTTATCCTACTATTCCTCAGACAAAGGACTTTTGTCTAGAACATGTAAAGAATTTAAAAAAATCAGAACACAAAATTCAAAGACCCAATCCAAACATTGGAATCTGAAATGAATATACACTTCTCAAATGCAGAAATACAAATGGCAAATAAATATATAAAAAAGGTTCAATATCATTGATCATCTGAGAAATGCAAATTAAAACGAAAACAAAACTGAGATTCTATCTCACCCCAGAATGACTAGCATCAAAACATCAGCCAATAACAAGTACTGGCAAGGCTGTGAGAAAAAAGGAAGCTTCTTCATTGTTGGTGGGAATGTAGACTGGTGCAATCAGTGTGCTAAGAATAAATGTGGATGCCAGCAGGTAAGACAATGGATATAAATTTGTCACATTCCTTATTTGACCCATTTTTTCTACAAAGTAAGTAATTATGTGATCACAGTTTGGAGTTTAAATTTCTAGGCCCAGTTTGCTTGACCTTGGTATCCATGTGTCTTAGTTACTTTTTACTCATTGCTGGCACAAATACCCAACACTCAAAATGAAGGAAGGAAAGGTTTATTAGCTCACAGTTACTGGAGGTTTCAGTCCATATTTGGCTGGCCCAAGGCTGAGTGGAGCAGGACAGAGAGCATGCAGTTCATGGCGGTGGAACAGCAGCAAAATGGTGGCAAAGGTAGCCAACCAAACAGGGCAGCAGAGAGCAACAACAAAAGCAACAACTCTAGTCTGTCTCTCTTTATATTTCTATCAGGCTCTCTGCCTTAGGATATCAGCCCTAGACCACACCCATAGTCCCAGCCCTACTCAGACTGCTAATCCCATCAGTACTAAAACACATAGTCCCAGTGACTCATGAGTCAAGTCTCAATCTATAGAAGTCCCCGCCCAATGACTACATGAGGCTTTGGGGGGACAACTAGACATAAACCATAACATTGAATCCTAATTTTCCTACACACGATTTCATGGTCTCTATGAGGAAAGTAAACAGGTTGAGCTGAGCCTGAACAAATGACTGAAAACTCATGTTCTAAGAGTAGCTGACTCAGCAGTACTCCTGCCTCATGTGCATATTAGCATGTTGTTTCATAAGGATGATTACAACAATAGCTAATCCATCACTTATGATGTGTTAGACAAATGTTCTCATTTTTAAGTTTTAAAGTTATGATTTGATGTATATATGCACTTTTCTATTTTTAATTTTATTATTTCCTCCCTTTTTTAGTAGATGAGGTTAATGAATAATTTACCCCAACTTTTAAGATTTTAATGCAGGGCACACATTCCCACCCAATATGTTATTTTTTTCTCCAGTCTATTGAAGTTCATTTCAGGCCTTCTTTTTCTCTGTGGCATTAAGTTAAAGGTTGTCATTGTGATAAATTAATCATATCTTAATCCTCCAAAATAGCTGAGCTGGTAATCTGATATGAAGGCTCCTGCTGTGTTAGACTAGGTGCCAAGTCAAACAGGGTATTCAGTTCCTTACATTATTGCTACTGCTGTGAAATGGAGGCCCCCCGCACTGTCCTGAGGCATGTAGTCAGTACACTGGAAGAGGACCACACTAAGTGGGTTATTCAGTGTAGGAAACCAGTCATGAAACTCAACCAACCATATGAACACCATAAGAACTGACCCACAGAAATCCAGCAGTGATAGACTATTTCCTGGCTGTGGCCATCATCTGGGTGTGGTGACCAAGCTGACAGAGTAGAAGCCATTGATAGCAAGCTTGAGGCTTTGGAGACATTTCTTGACCCTTTATGCTATTCTGTTAAATATACTTTCTGAATAGCATTTTATTACTTTAGGCATTAAAATATTTTTTCTTTGAATGTAATTGTGGGTTGATTTCTATAACAATGAGAACCATGATGAATAAAGATTATGATTTGTGATATCAACTTGATAACATATTCTATTCTTCTTTGGCCTACTTGTCATGATTTAACATAAAATTATGTGATATTTCAATGATTACATAATTCTGCCAGGAATCATTGTCTTTTTGGTTCTTGGAACATCTTACAAGACATTCCTTCTCATGAACTTTCGAAAGTTGCAAAGAAAGTGTGGCTGCTTCTCAACAACTGTTTATTTCCTCATTTGTAAAAAAGAAAATGATGCTGCTGATATCATTTCTGAGCTTCTTTCCAGCTCTAGCATTCAGTGATTTGAGGACTGTGTTGGGAGGATGAGAGTGGGATGAGGTCTGGGAGAAAGGTATCATGGGGCAACAGCAGGAGACAAAGCACTAGAACTTTTCTGGCAGTTTATGAATTCCTAGAAGCTAAATCTATACCACTGCTACATAAAGGTGACCTGTGGTCATAGGATCAGTGGTTTAAGGAATGATCACATGACACGGCTCTCTCCTCTCCACTCTCTAGTGTATCTACATAAGAAGACACTGGTCCTCCCCTGGTGCAGTCCCAATCTCTCCATCTCAGGAGGCTCCTCCTCTCTTTGTTCAGTCTACTGAAAGATACAAAGAGATAAGGTGAAAAATAAAATACCATGTGATAAACCCTTCCATAGAATAAGTATTGGGCACTTGGAAAGTGTATAGGAGACCCAGGCATGTAGTATTTTGGCAGCTAAAGGCCAGGTAAATGGGAGTAGGAACACCTGGGGTCAGACTCAAGGTGGAAGGGCACAGGGAGGGCAAGGGGCTAAGTTTCAGTTGGCTACTTGGCTGTTGGGGCAGGATAGGGTCAGGAAAGGGCAGGAGACCAGACTAGGACCAAATAACCAAGGGTTTTGTGATTTAGGCTGAGCAGTTTGCATTTAAGTTGACAGCAATAGGAGCTATTAAAAAGTTTGGAGGTCTAAACCAGATTTGTTTTCATAATAGAATAGAAAAAGGCTTTTGAATGCCAAGAGTACCTCTGTTTGCATGTTTTGGGTCAGCTGTCTTGTTTCATAAGGATAGTATGATTTATTAATTTATTTGTGGCATGAGTATTAAATCTAGGGTCTTTGCAATGAACTATTTCTTCATTTTTATTTTTTATTTTGGAACAGGGTCTTACTATGTTTTTAAAATGCCCAGGCTCAGCTCAAACTTGCAATCTTTTTGCCTCTGCTTTCCAAAGTTCTGAGCTTACAGATGTGACTCACCATGCCTACATTATAGCATAGTTTCACACAGTAGCTCTTTGAAATGATGCTTACACTGGCTGGACTCAAAGAGGAAATAACCAACAAAGAACTTTAAGTGTAGCCTAATTTGTGACAATCTTCACACTGGTTCCCTGCCCCTGTGCCACAAAGGGTCTTGGCTGCTCTTCAGTGAAAATTTCCAGATGACATCTGGAGTCCTGGGCACCTGCAGACCAGGGCAAAACCAAGAGAAGAGCACCAAGATCAAAGTTATTTTCAAGACCTAAACTCCTTGGCAAGCAGGTGTATTCCTACAGTTCCTGCTCCTCCAGGAATTGTTGCAGCCTTTTTCTGCCTCTTGTGGCATTTTCCTTGCTCCCTGGTCTTTTGCAAATGACAGTGGATGGCATAATGAGATAATTGGCTGAGGCAGTACCTGATAAAAGGTTACTGGTTTCATAGAGAGTAATGCTTCCCACATAGTTTAAATTCATGACTTTCATTTAGAAGACACTTAAAGAATGATGCTAAGATGAGAATCATTTTAAACTGTTTACATGGCAGATGGGCAGGAGATATTTTTGAAGCATTTTTGTTGAGATATAGTTTCTCAATAGCGCAAAGGCAAAGCAATTCAAGTGTCTATCCATAGATACCCAGTCAATGGAATATCATTCAGCCTTAAAAATATGAAGGACGTTTTGATATGTGCTACAATGTGCATGAATTCTGAAGACATTATGTTAATTTCAAGTTTAGACAGTACTGTGCAGTGTCACTATTTTCAAGAAGACAGTATTGTATAGTGTCACCATATGAGGTGGCTAATATATTTTAAAAATGTAGAAACTGAAAATACCATGGAGGTTGGGGTGGAGGAGGGAGCCATTGTTTAATGAGAACAAAGTTTCAGTTTTGCAAGATGAAACATATAGGCTGGACTTTGGCAATTGCTCTACAATATGGCAAATGTGGTTATTGTCACTGAACTGTACACCAAAATAGATTATGATGGTAAGTTTTGTTATGTGTGTTGAAGAACATCTGCTTAAACTACACAATCCAGTGATTTTTACAATACAGTTCTACAAGACTGGAGCATGGTGGTATGTGCCTGTAAACCCAGCTCCTGGGAGGCTGTAAACAGGCAGATCAGTATGAGTCTGATCTAGTAGTGAGACCCTGAACACCTCGAAAACCCTTCCCTAAAAATAAATAAATAAATAAATAAATAAATAAATAAATAAATACAATTGTGGAAGGATGTCATAATCTAATTTTATTACATTCTTATCCCTTTATAAAAGCCCTTTCTTACACGATTGATCCTAGAACCTTTGCACTGAGCTATATTCCCAGTGCTTTGAAAAAATTTTAATTGAGACAGGGTCTTGTTAAGCTGCTAAATTGTCCAGAAATTGCAAACTTCCTGCCTTAGCCTCCCAGAGTGCTGGGATTTTAGGTATATTCCACCATCCTTTGCTCAGGGAGCTATTTTTAACAGGCCAAAGATGTTATGCCTTGTTTTTTAGAACTTGATGCTATCATCTCCTAGAAGAAGCCTTAGAGATTTAGCTCAAGCTCTTCAGATGAAAAAATTGAGACTGAGGAAGCACAAAGTATCTCAAGAAATGTCACACAATTAATTTGGGGTAGAGTGAGGTTTTGACTTCCTGTGAAGTTATTTTATTTCCCATAATAAAAACTGAAAATGTCAGGTCATTCACTTCCTTCCATCTGATGCTCCCTGGTAGGGAGAAGATGTTGCCCTTCCCTACTGTGGACAGCTGTGCCCCTTCCCCAGGTTTGCATCCCGTTCTCCTGAGGTGAAAAGCAGAGAGTAAAGGGAGAAGAGCAGGAACATTTCTGCTCTTCTTAAGTTCCTGCATGACTTAACTATGTCCAAGAAGAGTTAGAATGAGTTTTACTAAGAAAAATGTCTCTTTGGGAGTAACTGAAAACACAGAAAGTGTAGTGACTTCACTTTCAAATGATATGGCCTCTTAGGGAGATGGCAGTGGTGTCTGGTATTAAATGGCAATGTCAGGAGGCATAATGTGAAGGCCTTGGGCTGGCCATGGGGACAGAAAACAGCAGAGGATGAGGGAGTTGGTGCTATGGTAAGTCCTTCTGTCTTTTTTTTTTTTTTTTTTTTTTTTTTTTTTTTTTTTTTTTTTTTTTTTTTTTTTTTTTTGTCTTCTTGGGACGGGGTCTCACTATGCTGTCCAGGCTGGCCTTGAGCTTACTTTTGTAGTTTAGGCTGGTCTCAAACTCACACTGATCCTCCTGCCTCAGCCTCCCAAGTAAGTGCTGGGCTTACAGGCATGCACAAGTCCTTCTATCCTTATGTTTCTGGAACTTGCAAACTTCAAAGAATACTTAGGCCCAGCAGAGCTATGACCAGGTTATTTACAAGACAGTCAAAATAAAAAGGGCTCAGGATGTAGTTGAATGATAGAGGCCCCCTGGTTTTCAGCCCGAATCCTGAAAAATAAGTGTTCCAGTATTTCTTCTGAATCCATTGCTCAAAGCATTTCCAACAGCTCTAATTTCCAGGAGGGCTGGTGGAGAGCTCGGGATTCTGTAGCTGCTAAACATGGAGTTAGGGGCCAAGGAGATAGCTCCGTGGCACAAGTGCCTGCCTGGCAAGTGCAAGGTCATGAGTTCAAACTCCAGTCCTGGAAAAAAAAAAAAAAACATGGAGTAAGAGCCCAAGGCTATGGAAAATCATGTCGCTATAAACTCAGAAATAACTAGATACATGTTGAGGCTTAAACTTGGTTGGTAAGACTGGGTCTCATTGTTTGCCCTTTGGAGTCTGGTTGTTTGATCTAGCTTCCTGAGGGTGACATAGGCCCCTAGAAGTGCTTGGAATTCCTGTAGCCAAGCCAATCAAAAAGCAGGTACTCTAAATGTCCTGTGGGCTTTCATTGGATGAGACAAACCTGTCCAGAAAGATTGCTGTGGGGAATGACACAAGCTCCCGGACAATGAGCACTGTGAGTACAGTGACTGGATCATTCATTTTTAAGCTCCTAGTGCCTAGTAGATGCTTGGCACATTTGCATGCTGGATGAGAGAATGAGTAGTAACATTTCACATCAGATGACACACTGCTATTTACAAAGTGATTTATTTCTCTTGCATGAATGGATCCTCACAAATGCCCATACTTTAGCCCTAGAAGACAAGCAAGACTATTTTATATATGAGGTCACATAGCTGTATGTTGTAGAGGTGGCTTTCAGACACTAAATCCACTGGTGTTTTTATACAGGTTTTTATTTAGACTACCATTCCCAAGACTGAGAGAGCTATGAATAAGGATTCAAGTGGACATTTGTGCCTTTGTGTTCTTTTTCTTAATCTGAGAAACACTTTTCACCTAACTCAGCAACGGTAGTATTTTCTACTTTAATCTCCCAATTCAATTACAATATGAGTTAAACAGAATGTAGAAGCTTGCTTGGTAAACTGATGAATACACACGTGGTTTGTAGTAGATATTTTCTGATATAGATTTGGTATGATAACACAATTGTATCTAATACAATTTTTGCTAAATTTGATTAACTCTCTCTTAGCTGGCCCTGGGTCTTCAAGAAACACATGTTCAAACATTCTTACCATTTAATGAGATCCTTGTTCCTGTTGAACTTGTATGACCTTATTGGAAATCAATAATTGATTCTGATTTTCAAAATGTAATGTTGAGGAGATCTACAAATGTAGATTAAATGTACAAAATAATTTGAGATTACAGGAGGTAGAAGGTGTGCTGTAATTAAAACGAATGGTTCTGCTTGGAGGCATACCTTATTTTTAAGCCTGTGCGCATGTTGTGCATAAGGGAATTTCTCAGTGCAAAATTATTTGCCCCCAACAATTCGCACGGTCAAAGCACTCTTTTTTTTTTTTTTTAAAGCACTCTTAACAGGTATGACCTAACTAACTCTTGGGCAGCTGCTAAGCTAAAGCAGGGAAAGGGAGCTTTCTTTTCCTAGCAATGGTTGCTAGGGGGCGTGGTTTTGAAAGGGCAAGGACGCGTTTGACTGCCCCTTCCCCCACCTGCGTGGACTACACTTCCCATGATGCTCGAGGGTGGTCTCCGTAGTGACGCACTTGTGTCCGCGGAGGGAGGGAGGCCCAGAGTGAAGGCGGGGGTGGCAGCTGCGGGGTGGGGGGTGTTCTCTCTCCTCGGGTGCCTTACTCGCACTCAGGCAGTCGCCGCCATGTTGGCTTGAGGAGCGAAAACAGGAGGCGTCCGCGGCTTGTGGGATTGATAAGTGGAGGAGGAGGAAGAGACAAAGCTCCGAGAGGGAACCATTCCCGTGCTGAGGAAAGGGAGGACCCGGCCGTTTCCGGGAGCAGCCGAAGGCGGCGACGCCGGAGCTCTTCAGGCTCGGGAGGGGCGGGGGAGGCGGAGGTAGCGGAGGCGCGCGGAGGAGATGCGCCCGGACCCCCGCGGCAGCCCGGAGGCGCCCGCTGCGTGAGCCCTAAGGGACCGTGGGGGGTCCCGCCCGGGCAGCAGCCCCGGCCTGACGCTTCGCTTGCCCTGAGTTCAATGCCCTTGAGCGCGGCGGTCGGCGGCCCGGCTCTCTGCCCCGGCCGCGCGAGTTGAGCCGTTTTCCGCGCGGCTCCCGGGCTGGGTGCGCGGACGGCGCCGGCCCCAGCGCGGCCGCCCCTCCAGCTTCGCGCGTCGATGTGTAGCCACATAGTTATCTATGTACATCCACGCCGGGGCATTTTTCTCCTGCTTAATGAGGACTTGACTCGGGAGCGTGTGTGAATCACTGCCGGGGCTGGGAAAGGAGGAAGGCGGATTTAACCCCCTCCCACCCCGCTCCATGTCGGTGTGTCACTCGGCTCGGTCCACCTGGCGCGGCCGGTCCCGGGGCTGCCACTGACTGCTGCTGACGACGACGGCGACGGGGGCTGCCGCCGCCACCCCAAGAGTTTCCTCGCGCTTCGGCCACACAGCTCCTGGGGCTTGTTCCTCTTCGCACCAGATCCTCGGCGAGGCGGGCGTTTGGGCTGCGAAATAACTTACTACCCTTGTTTTGGAAAGCACATCGAGAAGGAATTAACATTGTGAAGGCTCGTTTCTGTAGCTCGAAGACTTTTATTCTTTTTTGTTTTCTGCGTAAACATCTGGGTGTATATCCGAACGACAAGATGTCCAGTAATGTCCCAGCGGATATGGTAAGTGAGCGATAAGTCGTGACATTCTTTGATTTAACTGTGGTTTCTAGTGTTATTTAATCAGAGGAGACCCTGGCGTGAAGGTGTGCAGGGGACTGTCAAAAAGCCACTGGGCTGCAAGATTTGGAGAAGTTGCCACCCCCCCATACTATTTTTAATACGGGCTTTCTCGTTTGCTTGTGTGTTCTAAGTCACCGTGGGGGAAGTAGGGAAGTGTGCCAGGGGTTCGAAGTGGAGAAAACAGCTCTCTGTCTGCTAGAAGGCTCTTAACACTTGTGTCCTAACGCTTCTGAAAACGTCAGTGAGGTGGGTAGAGCTGAGGATGAGCTTCCGTGCGGGATGCAAAGGTGGACCGGGAAACGGGAGTCTTGACTGTGACATAGTGCGTAGGCACACAATTGATATTTTTTTGAGAGCGAGGATGTCCATCTCTTCAAAAGTGTGCTACAAGTTGCTTCGAGCTCTTTGAATGTTTAGCTGAACAAGTACAATAGAAACATTGTCATCTTTTGGAATTTTCAGAAAAATGTAAATATTTATGTATTTTCCAGGGCTTTTTTAGTGAAAATATTTAGTAGTGTACGTGTTAGGTTTTGAAAAGCTAATGAAACATGTTAATGCACCTGGATCACGGAGTATTAAGTTGAAACAAAAAGTAACCTTGCTTATCGACGTTTCTCCTTTTGGTTTACAAAGGTTAAGATTTTGAGACTGTTGACCAACAGTTACTGTGTAGCCTTACAGCGCTGGGGTGGGGGGGGGTCGGTGCGAGTGTGGAATTACACTTTGCAGTGCTAAGGACAAGCATAATGCAGTTTAAAAGGAAGAGGAATAATCTTGTTTATGGAAGAATTAAAATTAATGTAATTATGTTAACATCAGGTTGACATTTAGTGTTTTAGTTCAGTAAAAAAAACAAAAACAAGTGAACCTCGCTAATGATTAAATTTTAAAATGTCAAATATTTAGGAGGAAATCTCTTTTATGTATTTTAAAATAGAAATTAAAGAAGCCTACATAACAGATTTTGACCTTGGCTTAAAGGCATTTTGCTTACACTGATTTCCTGCTTAATGTGCAATTTAAATGCAAAGGAACTACAGTGTTCTGTGTCTGGCGTGGTAACAGCAACTTTATACTTCTTCCGGAGTCTTCGAACTCATGCATCGACCTCTTAGTTTTTCCTTACCTTCTGTTGTGCGCGCACTAGTGTAATCTCCCAGTTGAGAAGAGTGACTAGCTGGTTTCCACTACACTGCTCTTGAACTTGTCTGGAGAGATCTCCAGACAGAGCTTGGAAATGCTATTTCCCTTGTTTGGTAAGTGATTGCTGGGCTTATTGCTTCTGGCAAAGATTTGCTCTTCTAAAGCCTCCATTTTATATCATAATGCACAGTACAAGTTGTGTTCACGGTTGAACCGTCCATTTCATCGCAAAAGTTGTAATCAAATAGGCTTTTGTCATTAAAATAGTGTCACTGCTTTCTTTAGGCCTGATGATGAACTGGGATGTATATAACATCAGTCACAAATAGAGGTGATTTTGGGGAATACTGTTTCTGCCAAGCAGAGGGATTGGAAACTCCTGTGAGAATCCCAGAGATTGGGAAGATTTTATTAATAGCTGCAGTTATAAAATATGACAATTCGTTTTACACTGTATGCTAGGGCCTTGAGGTTTCTGTGGTGCTTTGAGATCCCTTGATTAAAGGTGATATGCAAGGGCAAAGTAGTATTATGTAATAAACATATAATGCCCTGATGATATTTCAGAGTGTGTGCTGAGGTCCATACAGCAGAGGTTACATTGTTTAGTATTTTTTGTCTCATGTTCAGCTTGTTGGTGGTAAACATTTTTTTTTCTTTCTGAAAGCTTTTTAAACCTTCGTTTGCTGTTACTTACATTGCACTTTTGCTAAGAAGTGCCTTCTTTTGATATGTGCTCAAAGTTCCCAACTTTTAGAAATATAAATCTTTGTTAAAGTTGTTGGTTAAATGATTCATATTAAACTCTATACCAACAGTAGGCAATTAATTTGAGTGTACATTTACAACAAAGTGAGAACAGTTTACTACTCTGAATTTGAAAATCTGGTCTCACCACTCCCACATCTTTCCTTAACTAATATTTCCCTCTCCATATAACTCTTACATTGATTTGAATACATACTGTTATCCTATAAACCTATAAGTTTGAACACATTTTTTTTTTTTTCTTTTTGGCTAGGTCCAGTAAAATGTTATGCTTTCAGATGGTTGACGGCTAGTCTGTGCTATTTAGAAACAAATGTGTTCTTTTACATTTTAGTGGTGTTTCTCAGCTAGAGGAAAATCCAACTGAGGAGATGAGGTGGGGCAGTGAAGTTATAACCCCTGTCATGTTTTCATTAGGTGTAATTCTTTCTCAAGCTATAGTAATTGTTAAATCAATTGATATTTTTGTTAGTCTTTTGGCTGTGATTGTGACTCACTTGAAAATCAGTTCTTTCAGCATTGGTTTTGTTTTTTAATTAGAACTAACATTTAAATTTTATTTTAAATGTTTAATAGTTTTGTGTTTATGACAAGGAGTTTAATTTTTTAAATCCAAATTTAGATGATTTTTTAAGGGGGAGTGGCACCTTTAGTGAATGGATGCACTGTACTCTTAAAAAATAATTTTCCCTTGGTATTTTTCCAATCACCATTCTATAGTATCTATGTCTTGTAGGTGTTATTGATATATTTACTTGAAATGCTGATTTTCCTTTTGCAAAGAGTGATTTAGTTTGAAATAGACTTGTTAATACCTTAGTGTAGTAATATTTGTTTAAAAAATTGAAAATATTTGAACAGGGTATCTTCCTAGTTAAATCTGAAATGAAATTCATATTTATGTTAATGAAACAGTTAAAGGTCCTAAATCTTTCAAAGTGACTCATGTAGAAATTGTTGTAGATATGGTAATTTGTAAGACTGGGTTTAAATGAAATAATGACAGTTCAGGTTTTTCAGTATGTTTTATTTGCTCAATACTGGAATATTATGATTTTTGTTCTCTCTTCCATTCATGGAAGAAATACTGGAGCCCTCTTGTGGACAGGAAATTACTAAAAATGAATTTTTTTCAAAGTGGGCTTCTATCACTTTTCCAGATTACAGTAAAAGTGCCATGTAAAAACATACCAGGAAAAAAATGCCATGCTAGAAAAACATCTATAAAGTAGAAGATTTTTAAGGTTGAGATAGATATTCTGAGATTTAATGCCAAAAAAACTTTCCTTGTTACTTATAGTCCCTTTCATTACTTTTCTTCTTTTGCTAGATTTTATTGTTTTAATTTCAAGTTTAGGTTGGGAGATTTGTGAAATTGAAAGGTAAATTAAATACTGCTTGAGTATATGTATGATTTTGAGCAGTTTAGTAAATAATCTTTCTCTAAATTGTTTTACTTGAATATATTGGATAATGTCATTCTAAATCAGTGAGTTTTTTGAACATAAGAAAGTTGTGTTTTGAAATATCCCAATTTAACAACTTTGGATTACTCTCTTATATGCTTAAATAAAATATGTTATATATAATTTAACTTACTTTTGGTGACTTGGGGCCATCATTTGAATGATGATTCTTGGCCAGTCAGCATTTATTATATGCCTGTGTGATGAATGTAGCATTACTCTTCTATAAACTGTAATTGTGAAAACCTTGTTACTAAAACTTTGTCATTTTACTAATTAATAGTTTTTAAAGTGAGGTGAGGTATGTTAATTAAGGAGGAGAATAAAAACATCACAACTTTTTTGTGTGTGTGTCCCCCAAAAAGGGGTGAGCTTTGTATGTATGGATTAGAACTGAGGCTCTTTTAGATCTACATTCAGGTCACAGTGCATGTGGTTTGCTGTGGTTTGCTGAGGAACGTGAGGAAATTTTTTGTAACCTAGAGACCCAGCCAGTAGCAGCACTGAATTTCAGTTTTTGCATTTTTCTATTGTAGCATACTTTTTTTTTTTTTTTTTTTTTCAAAGAAACCACTGAGGCCAGCATAGTGGTTCATGTCTGACCTATAATCACACCACTCTGGAGGCTGAGACAGGAGGATCACTGAGTTGGCAACTAGCCTAGGCTACAAAGTGAATTCAAGGCTAGCTTGAACTACATAATGAAACCTGAAACGCTGTCCCCCAAACACACAAACAAACAAACAAACAAAAACTTAAAAGTGAGTCTGTGATACTTAATATTGAGATAGCAGAAAAGAAGTTTATAGTCAGAGTTTGAAGAGTTTCAAGAGTTTCAGAATGCAACCACATATTTATTACAAAAGACATTAGTACCAAATATTGGTAAGAGGCTAAAATTATAAGGTATATCAGTTGTCTCTGAGAAGACACACTAACTTGTCTTGTGGCAAGATTGGCTTTTTAAATCTTGAAAAAAAGTACGAGTTTTTCAGAAGAAAAAGACTTAATACTATGGAGAGGCCATTTTGAAAGCATGTTTATGTATTTCTAGTCCTTTGAAAAATCTTCCTTTCAGAGAATTCCAGTGAACTTTTGGCCCGTGCATTGGCATTATAAAAAGGCAAAATATTATTTAGTTAGCAAAAAAATTTGACATTGGGACAATTGACTTTTAATGACATTGACATAGAGTAGCTGACAAAATCTTTCAAATGTTTGGTGGTAGAAAAGTAATATGATTTAGTAGGCTAGAAAATAACATGTTCTTCTATATATCTTTGTAAGCTAGGTTTTTCAGATTAATAGTAAGTATCAAAACAGACTGGACCTCACAAACTGAGGAAGCAAGATTTTAAAAAAATTAAGGAAGCAGGACTAGTAATAGTGCTGTCATTTAAAATGTTAAATAATAAAATATTCTGTGATTGCAAGAGCAAAAAATCATTTAAAATTGCTAATACTTAAAGCAAATTGAGGGCCGGGCGTGGTAATCCCAGTACTCGGGAGGCTGAGGCAGGAGGATCGGTGCGAGTTCGAGACCAGCCTGGGCTACAAAAGTGAGCTCAAGGCCAGCCTGAACTGCACAGCGAGACCCTGTCTCAAAAAATAAATAAATAAATAAATAAATAAATAAATAAATAAAGCAAATTGAAGCATTTTAATCATTTAATTATTGTTTTAGTGTGTATTCTATGTGCATGTAGTGTGTAATTTATAAATGAACACACACAAATGTAAGTATATGCTCATGTATATTATAATTTGGATGCTCACTTAAAATATTTAGAAGCCAGCATAGCAATACTTAGTATTTCAGAACATTTTAATTTGTTTGGTATTTGTAGTTTCTCTTTCTTCTGACAGAACTAATTGAGCTGTTATTTTTCCCTTCGGGCAGTATAGTTGCTTTCTCTGTTCACAGTTGCAGATTCTAATTTGCTTTGGTTGCAGAAACCGGTTTACTAAAGTATGCATGTTAGAATGGAGCACATGATGTCTGGAGTGGCTCCAGTAAAGTAAAATGTCCTACAACATTGTGTTTTTTTCATGAACTGAATTGTATTTAGTTTGCTTAGCAGTATGTCTGTTTTAGGAGCTTACTTGTTGGCTTTTAGCTGTGTCTTGCATATATACTGCTATATATATTTGGGTTTAGGGATTGAACCCTGGGCCATGTGCATGTAAGCATGCTTTTTAAGAAGCAGTCTCACTGTATTACTCAGCCTGGTATTGAACTCACAGATTGTCTTCTTGCCTTACCTGTCCAAGTAGTTGGAACCACAGTTACCAAGATACACAATTTTGGTTGTGAAGGACTGCATAGATTATTTTTAAAAAATAAAATTGCATATATAGCTTTGCTTTGAGCTAATAGAGGAGAGAGAACTGATGCTTGTTTTATACTATTTTTATTAAGCAGATGTTTGATATTTTAGGTTATAGCAGCGGTTCTCAGCCTGTGGGTCGCGACCCCAGTGGGGGTCGAACGACCAAAACACAGGGGTTGCCTAAAGCCATTGGAAAACGTTACTTATTTGGAATTGCAGTTTTGAAGTAGCCACCTAAATTATTTTTTGGTTTGGGGTCACCACAACATGAGGAACTGTATTGCAGGGTCACAGCATTAGAAAGGTTGAGAACCACTGGGTTATAGCATTTTACTTCATCCTCACAGTGACCCTGCATAAATTCAGTGGACATATGAATGAAGAAACTGCTAATACCCACCAAAGGATGATTATCTGGCATGCATCTGTATGGAAAGTATTTAAGTTTAGTGGCTTGCAGCAAGGACAAATCTTTGTGGTAGTAACCCTATAGAGATTCAGAAGGAAGGGTTTTGATCCATGTTGAGTGATTATAATTAGAAACTAGGAAAAGTAGAGACTCCTGGATTGAACTTTATGGTAGAAGAAGTGGACTTGGGCTAGTAATTTGAGTTCTCAGCTGTCTTTGTTTAAAAAGCTGGAGAAATGAAGGAGTCTGAGGAAGTCATTGGTGAAGGGCTATAATCATGTTAGTCATTTTGGAGTAGTAGTGTGGCATGGCCTTGGGTGATGCTTCCTTGCCTGCTGTTCTGCTAGCCTTGTCTGTGTCTTTTTGTGACATCACAGTCTGATTATCAACAGCTCATTTTTACTTTCTCACAACCTAGGTTTAGAGAGTGTAAGGAATTTAATTTGAGACCACAGAGCTAGAGAAATGTAGTTAGAATTGGAATTTGGGTTTGACTAGTAGAGTGATAAACATCCTGCACCCTTAGCCCTGCCATACCTGAGCAAACGTGGTGGATCCCTCAGGCACATTTTCTTAAGTGGAATACCTCAGCTTCCTTTCTAACACCTTTCTGTAGATACTCACTGCGGAACCTGTGAGAAGAGATGAAACTCCTGGTAGATGTCCTTGCCATATAGTGTGAAAACTCTGGATTGAAATTATTTTAATGAAACTTGGTTGTCTAATGGTAAAATCAGACTCATTCTAGAATAAACAAGTGTATATCCAAAGCAGCATCTTATATTCTATACCAGCAAATTACATGTAAGTCATCCAATTAGATAAAATTGTGTTGTGCTGAAGGAAGGGTTTTTACTCAACTAGTGGTATTTTCTCTTCTATGAGAACTGATTGACTTACTGATCTTTACATTAGGCTATTTTAGAAAAGAAAATAATAAAAAAAATATAATGCCAGTCAATAAATTAACAGGGCTTACGATTGGGGTAAAATTAAAAGCATTTCATTTAAACTTGTGATTGTGAGTCTTTTTGTTTATATATCTCTTGTACAATAAAGTTTTCCTATAAAAACATATATATACACACACACATATACTCATGTGTATACACATACATATATGTACATGTGTATGTACACATATGTATATATATTGTATCTATACATATATATATATAATTGTAAAGGATTTAGTACTTTCAGGACATTTTGTTTTTGTCTTCATATACTGCTTATGTATATATTCTTTTGATTGATTCAAACCTAGTAGCATTTTTATGATATTTTCTGTGGGCCATTTTCTATTAGCTTTTTTCTTTTGTGACTAAAATGAGAAGAAATCGTTTTTTTCTGAAGAAAATTGTCAGTTTGGGCTTATATATCATTTATGTACCTAAATGAAGATGGCAGTTCATTGTGTCTAGAGAACATGTTTTCATGACGTATGTCTAAAGTTCTTTGTTGAGCTCTTGCTGTACCTCTGGAAGAAACAGTGACAAGAATGAAGAAAAGATAGACAAGAGATAAGAAGCTATGCCAGATGAACCTCCTCTCTTGAGAGAAAGAGAGGAACTGCCCAAGAACAGTAGGGCACTTACTTATACCCTAGAGAATTTTTTTTAAGTTCAGCCTCTCTACTGAGCAATCAGTTATCAAGCTGCAACAGCATACATTGAGGCACTCTAGTGTTCTCAGGCTGGCTTTGTCCTGCATGTGTAGTTACTTTATAGCTTCAGTGGCTTCCAACAGACCTTTAATATAAAATTACTGATTTTTCCTTAGAAATATTTTTAATTTAGTTACATACTGTGAATATCAGCTATACAAATGTAGAGTCATATAGTATAAGTACTGTATAGAGCAGCGGTTCTCAACCTGTGGGTCGTGACCCTCACGGGGGTCGAATGACCAAAACACAGGGGTTGCGTAAAGCAACCCCCTGTGTTGGAAAATGTTATTTATTTGAAATTACAGTTTTGAAGTAGCCACCAAAATTATTTTTTGGTCTGAGGTCACTGCAACATGAACTGTATTGCGGGGTCACGGCATTAGAAAGGTTAAGAACCACTGGTATAGAGCCATATTGTAATTTTGGTCTAATACTGTAGATGTATATGTATTTTAGCAAAATTCATATTCATCAACATTATCTTAATCTGGCTTTTGTAACTGAACCACTTACTGAGAGTTCGTAGAGTATCTTGAGTCTATCAGTGGTTTGCCATCCTTTGCCACTTTGGGAATTTTCTTAGTTTATGTTTTTTGTTATTTCTATTTCTCTTCTTTCCTTTAGGGATTATTATAGTTATGCATATGTTAGGTCAGTGGGTCCATCTGTCTGTCTGCGATCCGTCTGTCCATCTGTCCATCCGTCCATCCATCCAACCATCCATCTCTTTTGTGGTACTGGGAATTGAACTCAGGACCTTGTGCTTACTAGGCAAGCACTTATTCTACTGAGCTGTCTCCCCAGTCTCCAGTTCCTATTATTATAGACAGCTAAATTAGGTAGAAATACTAAAGGCAGTCAGACAGGGCTAGACTTTGGAGAGTCAGTACAGAGGATAAAAACACGTTATAGCTGTGGCTGGAGGCAAATCTGCTGAGGACTAGGCCTCAAGAAAAACTAAAGATGGCATGACCAAATCTACATTGCCTCCCCAAAAGACAAACAATATAGTAAAATTGATATCACTTGGCCCAGTAAAGTCTGGATAGACACAAGTCACCCTGGTAGGTAAGCATGACCATCTGACTCATCTCTGCCAAAAATGGTTTTTGTTTTTGTTTTTCTTTCCATTTACACTTGCTATGTAACTTGCCTCCCCATTGGATCAACATTACATAGGCACTATACTTGTATAATTTTATTGATTGATCACAGTTTTGTCCCATGTGTACCCACCTCTTGATTTTTCTCTGTAAAACTTCCTTTGATAACTTGGCCCATTGACCCCCTCCTGTGTCAGGAATTGTCTCTCAAAAATGTTTTCTTACTCTTTTCTTTATTTTTAAGGAAAGGTCTACAGGGCGTTCAGGGTCTCACTACTAGATTGGACCCATAGTGATCCACCTGTTTACAACCTCCCAAGAGCTGGGATTACAGGCGGGTGCCACCATGCCCAGTCTAGGTTTCCCTACTCTTAACTTCATTGTTCCTTAAGATTCATTCTTTGGTTTTGAGGAACATGAATTTGGTGTATCTGGTGTCTAGCAGGTGGGAAGTTATATTTTACCCTTATGCCATTTGGAGAGCCTATATAAATTTCTGTTTCTCCCTTAGTGTCACTTTGGTTATTTCTTCCCTGTCTACGGTCCAGTTGCATCTAGTTCTTACCAGATGTTAAATCCTGTAGTTTCTTTTTAGGATCTTAGGCTGGAACCAAAAATTGAGCAAGACACAAAGAATTGAAGGTGGAAAAGAGGTATGCTCTGCAGGACCAAACAGCCAGTAAAAGCGTCTCGCACAGTGGCCTGATGTTAAGGGAAAGGACTCTTTTGTATGGAAAATTCCTCAGGTAAATAGGGCTTTAGGACATTCAGAGTCACTTGACCCTTCACCAGGTTTAAACTGCCCTGAGAAAGGACTCATTTGGTTTCTTACCAGATGTAAAATAAAGATCAGGAATGAGGCTCTCAATTTGGAGAGGTATTTTCGTTGTCGTTTTTTGTTTGTTTGTTTTGGGGTGTTTTTGGATGATCTCATTGTATAGTTCCAATTGGCCTTGAACTTACAATGAAGCCCAGATTGGCCTCATTCATGGTGAGTCTCTTGCTTCAGCCTCTTGAGTGCTAGGATTACAGGCATGTGCCAGAACGCCCAGTTTGCTGTCTTTTGTTGTTCCCACATGCAAGTGAATTTAAAAGTAGTATCTTCCGTTGGTTGCTGTAAATAGCACTGGATTGAAATAAGAGATTAAAAATAGGACTTTCATGATTAATCAAAGTTTTCAGCCGGGGCCCTGTATTTGGCGTGTATCTTTTGTTTTTAGAAAACATCTCAAGACACATTTTACCCAGTTGTCCAGTTTGCCTAAGTCCTCATCTCCTACCTCATAATCTCTTGAGTTTTTAATTTCATTTTTTGTAGTATGAGCCCTAAAGTTTATGTGGGTTTAAATTCTCATATTTTGGGAGGTATAGTAGTTATTACCATAAAATTCCTGTGTGATAACTCTTAATGCCTGAAGTTCTTTCATCTTTTTTTTTTTTATTATTATTTGTTCCTTTTTTTCTTGGATACCTGATACTATCTTATTAACATTATGATAAAAAATTATAGGGGGCTTGCGGGTTAGCTCAGTTGTTTAAGTGCCTACTTGGGCAAGTACATCCAGGCCAAGTGGACTACAGTTCATCCCCAGCACTACTGCTGTTCCAAACCCACCTTTCAGGAGGCAACCTGAGCCAGCAAAAAAAAAAAGAAAAAAACCTCGGAAACATTGGCCACTCTGATTCATCAGTAATTGATAGGATCGGTGGCTGAATTTAGGATGTTCTAATAGCCTTGCTTCCTAGTGCCTGGCCCTTTTAATATTTGAGTTGAAGTTTGGGATGTTTGCTAAGCCCTGAATTTCAAATATCGTGAGGATAAATGAAAACTGTGCTTAAAGCCTTTTTCTGATCTTGCTTTCTTTCTTTCCTTCTTTTATTTCTTTCGTTCATTGGTTCTTTTTTATTATGGCCAGCTTAGCCTGTCCTTGGGGTGGGGCTGGCATAGCATGTGGTACTTGCGGTTGCCTAACCTTGCCTAAGCAAACGCTTTAGACCACTGAGCCATCTCTCTGGCCCTGTGCTTAAAGTCTTTTTGTAACACCCTTTTTTGGGTTGGGTTTTCTTGAATTTTAGTCTGTGTTATTTATGATTCAACACTTTCCTGTAGGACAAAAATTGAATAGAATGGTGGGCCCAATTCTTTTTTATCTGGGATTCTTACTTCTAGCTACTGTGGTAGTAAAGATTTGAGTTTTGTCTTTACTGTTCAGAGAACTCAGAGAAGCTCTAGGGAGCTGGTTTCTTTTTTCTTTTTCTTTTTTTTTCCAGTAAATATCTCAAGGGGGAGTTCAGGGGGATCATCCCAGTGTTTTATTTCTCTAATTAATCTTGGACCTTGAGTTCTGGTTCTTGAGCTGGAACAGATATTTTATTTCATTATAGTTTTTCAGTGGGAAATGTCTGATACAGACTTTTTTTTTGTGCCTTGATTTCATTTTCTGCCAGTTTCTCTTTTTCTTGTCCGTATGTTCAATCTTTCTCAGAGTCCATCTGCTATCCATGTCTCTTCATTCACTTCCATACAAGCATTGTGCCTGTGCTAGACTATACTGCCTGTCTTGGGGAATTAATCCTACTTCCATTCATCTTCTTCTGTATTACCTTTCCCCAAAATAGTTTGAGTGCTTTCTGCAGAAAAAAGAATAAAATCATAAATCTTTATCATGACCCTTTTGGGGTTATGCATCATCTCGCTCCTGCCAGTCTTAGTTATCTCTTTTGACTTAATCTGCTTTGGTTATACTGAGTTCCTCCTTGTTGCATAAATGTGCTGAAAGCAATTCCTCACAGTGCACCGCACCTTTGAACACAACAGACCGTTTTTCTAGGACCCGTATCAGTGTGCTTCTGTGCCCACTGTGCCGACATACTGACTTTACAGTTCTTGGTGATACTTTTTCTGATCATCTCTGAAGTTGATCACCCTCATTCTCCTGTTTCAAGGCCTTTATTTTTTTCATTTCTTAAATTAGTTTTAATAAGAAACAATGAAACAGTTTCAAAACACGTTAGTAGGACAGCCACAATAATTAACATAGTACATATTGTTATCTTCATCATAGTTCAGAGTACAAGGTGTGAACATAACTTTTATAAACACTATTGATACAAATATTTCTTCTCATTGAACTAACAGAAAGTAATTGTATACATAGTCCAATATTCCATAACAGTAGTGGCAGCAGAGCTGGCATTGTTGGAAACTGTTGACTTGAGCCTTTTACTGCTCAGCATACTAAGCTTGTGTTACTTTTTATGTCTTGTGATTAAATTTTTCTGCTGGGTGGTTAAGTCCAAGTTAATGCAGACCTATATAACAAAACATGTAACTTTTTTATCTGACAAGGTTGATCAAATCCCATCAGGATTTATCTTGAAACCATGGATAGCATTTTGTAGAACTTTTCTCAGTGTCAGCCATCTGGATGAGTCATGGCCATTGCTTGACTATTTTGCTCTCTGTGAAAGCCTGAATGTTTCCTCTCTAGGTGATTCTCTTTAGGCACACTATACATCATCAATCCCTTTCCTCTGTGGCCCCATGATCTCCTTGAGCAGAAAGTTTGGGATATCACAGAGTTATAGGATGTTACAGTACAGGTTCTCTTATATCCAGAGTCCTCACTGACCTTGAAGGGCAAGGGCCAAAATATTGGCTATCCCTGTAGCCCTTCTTTTTCTCTTAATTTTTTGGTCTGCAAACTCGCTTTGTGATACTTATTACTGTGTAACTTGGTACTTGAGCTTAACATCAAGGCCTTTATTGACCTCCTCTGTAGCGCTATTATACTTGGGAATCCATTAGTTTGTAGACCATTGATATATTCTAGGGGGATAAGTAGGTATAGTTAGTAGATTTTTTTTTCATTTACTTCTATATCTGGTACTTAGGATATTTCTTTTTTGTGTAGTAGATTCTTCATAAATGTTTGTGGGTTAAAGGAATAAATGTCTAATAGACACTGTGCCACCATTACCTAAAACAGTTAATCTCACAAAAAAATCTTAGAGCAAGCCTGTCAGATAAGTAGGTACTAGTGTTAACTGCATTTAACTGTTGCACAGATTTTTAATGTTAGGTCTCAAGACAGCAGAATTTCCATGTTAAATATAGTTTTATGTTCATACCTGTTAGCTGATATGCAGTAATTTTGTCTTTTACTTGCATAAATTATTTAATCAACAAGTATTTTTTGAATATTTTCTGTATGCTAGGTACTTTTTTAGGCTCTGGTGTGTATAGGGTAATCAAATAGACATATCCTTTCCCTTACAGAGTTTATATGTAAACAGTAGGAATACAGACATTAAGAAAGCAAAATATATAGAATAATAGTGATAAATAGCAAAATAAAGCAGGAAAGGGAAATTGAGTAGTGTAAAGAATATCCTTGTGTTGTGCAATTTTAAATAGCATGGCTAGAGACAAACTTAAAGTAAGCAATCTTGTGCAAGGATTTGAAGAGAGACTGGAGCTATCCAATAGCTGTCTTGGGGAATTGTAGTGTAGGCAGAAGGGACTATTTTCTACTTGATTTTGCTTCTTTTCAAGCTGTTTCTTCTGTCAGTTCTTCAAAAAAAATTTTTTTTTCAGGAGTAGAGATTGAACTCATGTCCTTGCACTTGCCAGGCAAGCACCTATTCTACTGAGCTATTTCCTGAGCCCCAGTTCTTAAATTTTTATGCTACTGTGGTTTTTATTTTCTCACCTGTGTGATATAAAGTGGTCTTATTATCTTCCTCACTAATTTGGGTAGCAAGTGTTTCTGGTTGATGGTCCAGAGAAATTCTATAAATAGTTGGAATTACTTTTCTGTAATGTCTCAAGTCAGTTGCATCACTAGTACCCCTAGTATATTCATCTAGATCTCCATTGAAACTTCCTTCCCCTTTACTATCTGTTTTCCCAGGTTTGTCTTTTAAAAAGAGATTGCAATATCTGACTTTCTACTTAATAATAACTGGTTATCACTTAGACTAATCCAGAACAAACTCAACATGGTAGTGTTTAGGATCTTGGCAGTGGGCTACATCACTGTTGACCCTTTGTTTTATGTATTACAATGAACCTTTGCTTATTTGTACATTTTTCTGTTAATGTCTATGTTCCTCTGTTGCGCCTTTCCTTTCTGCCTAGAATGTAACTCTTCTCCACATTACTTTGGCTCTTGAGACTTGTCCTCAATTAAAGTACTAATTAATTGTTAATGTCTTATACCTTGGCCAGTCACTGTAAGTGTAACACATGCTTCAAACTCTAAACTAAAAGTAACAGTTGAGGCAAAGCGATCTCCTGTTAGGGACCAAGAAAAAATATCCACAGTAGAAAGGGTTACCCACAGAGTAAAGCATCAACTCCACAGGTTCTGATGTGCCAGAGGTTTCTAGTTAGGAATCTCAGCATTACTTAGTGTGTCAACATCATGCTAGGTGAGCAAGGCCACATCTGCAGAGAAAGTAGATGTTAGAAGCTAGATAAGAAGACTGGAATCTTAGTTGATTTGAAATTCAGAATAGTGCTACAAAGCCAAATTTGTCACTGAGAAATATAATTAGCTCTCCTCTAGCAATTGTAAATATTTTTATCTGTTTTTTCCTACTGGACAACTGTGTAGGGCACAATGGTCTTAGCTTTTTATACCACTGTATCTCACACATGGACTATGCTCAGAGAATGGTGATTGAGCCTTAAAGCTCTGTGTGACAAAACTTTGCACAATGGTGGAAAAGAGAGTTTTCCTTTCTGTTCACATTTTCAGTCCATGGTGAGTGGGCTCCAAAGAAGAAATGGTGCAGTGGAAGAGTGGGCAGAGGACAGCTGTTCACCCTTGGAAGTAGAGTGAAGAGAGATGCCAGGGAGGAATTTATACCCAACTGTGTCCTGCCCTCAGTGACTCACCTCCAACCATGCCCCACTTTCATTCAACACATTTAGCTACTAAACTCATTTCCAGATGAATCCACTGATGAGTGTAGTAACCCTATGCATGATCCTGTTACCTCCAAAACGCACTACCTCCATACATGAAGTTTTTGGAGAATCTAAACCTTAATGATTATGTTATGCAGTTAGGTAGTCACTAGCTATCTCTGCCTATCAAACACAATATGGTTAATGTGATTGAAGAAATTGAAGTAAAAGTTAATTTTAGTAAAAGTAACTACATGTGCCTAGTGGACAGGGCATTTATAGAACTTATGTAATTCCATAGGCTAAACAGATCTCTGACTTTTAAAAACTTTTGTGAATAGTGATTACAGATTACCAAACTTTGGTCTTCTAGATGTTTTACTTTTTTTCTTTTTCTTTTTTTTTTTTTTTAGTGGGACCGGGGTTCAAACTCATGACCTTACACTTGCCAGGCAGGCACTTTTGCCACAGAGCTACCTCCCCAATCTAGATGTTTTACTTTGTTACATCCTTTTTTCTTTTTTTCCCCCTTTTATGATTATGTGTGCTGTCATTAGCTCTTCTTTTGACTTTGGATTTTAGTTTATGATGATACAGAAAGACATACATAATCAAGTTAGTAAAATATCTTTTCAGAAAAAATCAAGCAGTATAAGAACCTAGGAGTTACTTCAGAGCTTAATTCCAGTAAGAATGTGAAATTTGCTGGGGGTTGTGGCTCACATCTGCAATCCCAACACATAGAAGGTAGCAGCAGAAAAAATCTTATAAATTGAGACCAGTCTGAGCTAGGAGTGGGGATGGGTGGGGAATGTTCAATGTTAAATTAGCCGTCAGGGAGGGGAAAAGGTGGGAAAAAAAAAAAAAAAGGAGTATGCATTTAATTGAAGAAAAAAAATCAGTCTGGGATGAGATGGATTCACTAAGAGAGCAGGATAAAACAAGAGTACAGTGCCTCATATAGGACAAGGGAATAAAAAATAGAAAAATGAAGAGTTACAGAAAAAAAAAAAGGGCTAGATTTTCCTGAAAGCTATACAAGAAACTGAAGGACAGGTGTTTTATCAACAGAATAGGTAGGGAGGACAATAAAGATTAAAATCTGTTTCGTGTGACTTGGGTCTTGACAGTGGTAAGTGTACTGATATACCCAGTGTTTTCCATATAATTCTTCTGATGCTTATTATTCTGTGTTAGATATAGATTCAGTATGTTCATTTTAATTTTTTTTATTTTTATGTCTGAGTCAGTCTTTTCCCTATCATTTCTAATTGTCAAAATATTTTGCTTTGCCTCTATGTTAATCTGGACAAGTATTAATAGTACTTGCATTTTGCTTTGAAATTGATCCTTTAAAAATACTCACAGGTGGTATTACAAGTAATAGGGTTTATGGTTACATAGTAACGAGTTTTGGTGCAGGGTTTACTTATAGACTTTATTTTTAGTTAAATTCTGCATATTCAGAGAAAGATATTTTTACTTTTACATCTTGCCCTTCAGAGGTGCTATCTAGTTCCCAGCTGGCATGATAAACAAATGGCTCTTTTCATCTCCCAAAATACTGTCTTACTCCTTTGAGAATGGACATGCAGTCAGGGAAAAAGAAGAAACTGGGAAAACATTACCCTAAACACTTTTTTTTTTTTTTTTTTTTTTTTTTAGGGAAAGGTCTACAGGGTGTTCAGGGTCTCACTACTAGATAGGACAAGTAGTGATCTTCTGTTTACAGCCTCCCAGTACCTGGGCTTGGGTCACCACTCCCAGTCTCAGTTGCCCTCTCAGCATGCCCCAGGGGTGGGGCCAGCCTGACAGGCCTCTGGATTGAACTCCTCCGCTGTGCCCTCTTGCAGGTGCTTTAATCCACTGAGCTATTTGGTCTCCCTAAACAATTTTGTTGTTAGGTTATATATAGTACAGAGTACAAATGTAAGCTTATTATTATAATTTTATTTTTTTGATTGTTCCAACACTTTAGTTATTTCTGAAAGAAGTGCTTGTATATCCAGTTTCTCAGAACCACTAAAAACACAGCTGAGATCTCCCTGAAATAGTTCATGTGACCATACTAGGATGGATAGAAGGGATAGATAGCAGTCTATCATGAAGTTGTAAGACCTTTTCTTGTTTCCCAAAGGAACTTATATAACTTGCATGAGCTATAATTATCTAGTAAAATACCAAGGCTAACCACAAGTGATGTACCAGAGGGTACATCGTGTATTACAGACAGGAACAGAGAGAGCACTTCTCTACTTGAAAACATAGTATATATGTGATTGCATATTATTTTATTAATATTAATTTTAAAAGAGTAACATTCCTAATTTCACTGCATTTGATTCAATATTTTAAAAAATACTTTGATGATTCATTATAGACTTTAAATAAATATATTTAACAAAATATACTTTAAATAATTTAATATTTTAAAGTAAGGTTTTAGAAGGAATGGCAGTTATAGTTAGGCAATATCAGATAGGCGAATATGATTATCAGTGAAGTGTAACTTGCTTTTCATAGTAAAATGAGTGATGCTTTTTCTTTTCATGTGTGTGTGTGTGTCTCTGTGATCTTTCAGCATACTTGACCTGTTAAGTTTCCAAAGGGATGTCCAAATGGACGTGTTCTTTTGTCTTTTGTTGGCCATATTCTATTTTGCATTTCTAAAATAAAAATAATTGCATATTGTCATTATAATTTTGTAACTAGTTAGAAAAGTACTAGGCATATCACAGACCAAACTTTTTTTTTTTTTTTTTTTTTTTTTTTTGTCTTTTTGAGACAGGGTCTCGCTATGCAGTTCAGGCTAGCCTTGAGCTCACTTTTGTAGCCCAGGCTGGTCTCGAACTCGCACCGATCCTCCTGCCTCAGCCTCCCGAGTGCTGGGATTACAGGCGTGAGCTACCACGCCTGGCTCCAAACATTTTGTTTTAATTTTTTTAATTTTATTTATTTTATTTTATTTTTCTTGTTTCAGAACTTTTGTTTGTTTATTTATTTTTATGGCCGGCTCAGCCTGCCCTGAGGGCAGGGCTGGTGCAGCATGTGGTGCCAGGGATCGAACCATGGTCCCTGAAGCCGCCTAAGCTTTCCTAAGCAGGTGCTTTAGACCACTGAGCCATCCTGCTGGGCCCCACAGATCAAACATTTTAAAGAAAATGTTTGCACGGTTCTATTTCTTAGATAACCTTTATACATTTTCTGTGTAGTGTATGTGTGAATGGTATATGAAATTGATTCATTATGAAATGTTAATTTGGGCAAGTTGTCATATTTTTCCTTTTTAAAATGCAGTCTTTTCTGGGAATTCTGTACATTCTAATATGCTATACCCGGACATACAAATGCTTTTTGTTATGTTAGTCCAGTTATTCTGTTAAACCCAAACCAGAATAATAGTGTAGCCTAACCAGATGACCTTATTCCTATAGAATAAAAAGAGTTTATTTTTAATTGAGGGATAAAGAGTACTTATTTTAAGAATTTTTTATCTTATAAAACCATTCACCAGGTATGGTGGTGTACACCTATGACCCCTGCACTTGGGAGGCTGAGGCAGGATGATTTCCATGCATTGAGGCCAGTCTGGACTATGTAAGTGTGTTCAGAACCAGCTTGCACTAGATAACAAGACCCTATCTCAAAACAAATAACAAACAAACTGAACAAAAGATCACTCAACTTTTTTTCTTGTTTTACCTCCAGTAGTTTTCATTGTCATATTTTCAGCTTTGAAAATGTATCAGAGGTGAGTTTCTTAAACCTCCCAGCACAGATACACCCTGCTGACTCTATGATGAGTTTCCAGGACCTGGACTTTGACTGATATGGAATCTGGCTTTCTGGCATTCAGAGGGCTATTGTGGACTTTCCTTTCTCTGATTCTGCAAGCATAAGAAATCCCTTGCATAGTGTGCAAGATTTTTTCAGAGAGCTTATACTTTAGAATTTATTTCTATCTTACCTACTCCCTTCCGCCTACCAAATGTAAATAAATAAAATAAAAGCAAATTTGTAAATGTGTAATTTGCAAAATCTATATTCAGTTTACTTTTCAGAAGTCATTTATTTGTATAAAGTTCACTGAGTTCATCTTTATTACCCATTGATAAGCTAATTAAGTAATTTTAGAAGGAATTTTAAAAAATTAGTTGCAGCCACTTGGAAGCTATTGGTAAAAATTTCAAGTTCTTCTAATTTTCTTAGTCCAGTTTTTGATGTTCATTTTTATTGTAAAGCAGTCAGATAGTTCAGAGTGTTTATCAGTAGAACACTGTAATCAAAAGTATAAAGAAAATAAATTTATGTCTTTTTATTGAAATGTAAAGAGTTTTGTTGCCATACTAAATCTCACTCCCTGCAGAATAAGTGACATGCAGAGAAAATGTTAAAAATCCCAAACAAGAAAGAGAAAATGTTAGAAAACTGAACCAAAAGATTGAAGTACTTGTTTGGAAAAGATAATATTTCATTTATTTATTATTTATTATTTATTATTCATTTATTTAGGCCAGCTCAGCCTGCCTTGGGGGTAGGACTGTCACAACATGTGGTGCTGGGAATTGAACCCGGTCTCTGCAGTTGCCTAAACTTTCGTAAGCAGGCACTTTAGCTTGCTAAGCCATCTCAGCAGCCCTGGAAAAGATAGTATTTTAATGTTGTTTATAAATCTTAGTATCTGCAAAGCACAGACAGCTTGTTCTCCTGTTTGAGGGTTTTCTTAGATTTAGCAGTTTATAAGTAACTACCACAGACATTACATCTGGCTTTCTGCACAATTTGACTAGTGCCTTGGAAATGTGATTATTATGAAGTGATGTTGTTCAGTCCAAGGGGTGATGTTGTTCAGTCCAAGTATGTGTATAGCTTTGCTGTGTCACAAGAATTTTGTTTTTCTCTGTGATCCATTTATATCATCAAACCAGATACATAGTGTACAAATAAATTGCAGCAACTCATTAGGTTTTGTGTAGTGCTTTATAGGTCCATATGGTGCCTAAGTCAGTAAACTTTGTTGTACTGATTGCCCAGCTGAGCACTAATCTAAGTGCTTTGCATGTATTGAGTCAATAAAATCTCCCTACAAAGGTATAAACTAGGTATTACTGTCTCCATTTCATAGATAAGAAAGCAGAAATGTGGAGAGTTTTAAGCAGTTTGCTGCTAACTAATGGAGCCAGGATTCAAACCCAAGTATTCTGTTTCTAGAACCTATCGTGACAGTATAACAGCTCTAAAATTCTCAGAAGGTATACTATACTGTTAAATACTATGTGTGTTAAGAATGAGGAAGTTGGGTTTATATATGCAGGTGGTGAAATTATGGAGCAAAAAAGCAGTACTCATTGAACAAATAATTCCAAGGAAGATAGAGATTCAACCAAACTATCTTTAGTATGTTATTAAATTTACTGTACTGTAGTTATAACCTCACGTACTGATTGAGCAGTATTCATAGTTAATTCTTTAGCATAATGGAACAAAACTAGAGTGGAAAACAGTTCATCTAGGAAAAATCTACACATAAATTGTTTAAAAGTACCACTTTAAATATAGGAATCATGTGTAAAGAGCTTAAGGATTCTATGTTACTGTAAAAAGACTAAAGCCCTCTCATTGGAAATCTGCTAATCTTTGGCACATCTCTTGCAAGGTCTTTCACATACTATTACTGAGGACTTTATTAGAAAAGTGTCTTTGCAGAAAAGTAATAAAGTACTAAACAGGGTGTTGGCACTGTATGTAAGAAACATTAATATGTTTATTCAAATATTGTAAATCCTTTAAAATGTATTTGTACAACCTTTTATATTTCTGAAGTAGTTGACATTTTATCCTTGCAGTTTTCCATAAAAGCATTTTGGACTAGAAATGGTGGCAGATACCTATAAACCCACCATCCTGGGAAGCTGAGGAAGGATGATCACAAGTTTGAGCCCAATATAGACAATTTAATGACTGATGCCTTGTCTCAAAATAAAAACTAGAAGGCTAGGCATATAGCTTGACTTCAATCCCCACTATCTGCCCCCTGCGCAATAAAAAAGAAAAAAAAGTGGGAATAGAGGATGATAGTGTGGTGAATCTGGTCTTTAAATCTATTTTTAAAAATCTGTTCTTTGAGAGAAGTGAACGTTGGTCCTTAATTTGGGGCAAGGAGGAAGCATTCTTTGATTCTTTCTAAATTGTTTCTGATTTGCTAATGTGATTCTTTTGTAACTATTCTTTCTTTTTAAGATGGTAGTCTTGTGGAAGAGTGTTTATTTATGTCAGAAATTGAACTCAGGAACTTGTGCTTGCCAGGAAAGCACCACAAATTTTATTTTTGAAAAATGTTCATAAAAAGGAATCTGTCAGTATCCTAGTGTTTTACTTCATCATTATAAATAATTAATAATTATCCAGGATCAGAGATAGAAAGCAATTAGTTGCTATGTCAGACTTTAGGATTGTTAGAAGCATTATAACAACTTCCTTAGTTTATGTGTTCATTTAATGTGTATTCACAAGTGACTGTTTTCTCTGAACTTTGTGGCTATGTTTCTGAATTCCAGAACTTCTGGTATGGCTACATCAACAATTATCTTATATGGCCTTTGTCTTCCATCATATATCACCTGTCTCCATACATTACATATTTTTCATTTCCTGTCCAAAAAATTAAATGACCACCTTTACATCAGATTTAACACAGATCCCTTAGATTTAGAGTTATCAAGGTGGGATTTCATAAGCATTTTTAATTTTTTGAAAAATGTTAAACATATGTAGTAGTAAGAATGTTAATAATGAAACCCACATTATCTGTTATACATGCTCCTCATGGATTGTTTTATTTGTCTTAGTATAATGTGTACTGCAGTCATTTTTTAAACAACTGCAATACTCATTGCACTTTAAAAACTTAACAATAATTACCTAATATTAAACATACATATATAAAGCATGTAAAGGCAAATTTTATGCTGTCATTCAGCAATTTGAAATGAAAGCTTTAAAAATTTAACACTGTAAAATGTTTAATGTTTACATAGTTTTTGTCTTCTGAACATTGAGAAACATGGGAAAGCTCTTTTAGTGGAGAGGCAAAGTTCTTATTCTTCATTTTTCAGTACTAGGGAAGCAAAAAGTCTTTTGTGTTATCAGACTATACAAATTAATATATATTGGCCACCAAGGTTGTTCACAAATACTTTTGTAACATATGTGTTTTGTGAAGCATTAGAGCCTCTTAAACATAGTAACAAATTAAAGATTGATTGCTTTCATTTGAGAAATTATTCTGTGCCTGCCTTTTGTATTGGAACAAAAGGAAGAAAACAAATAGTGTTAATACCTCTAGTCAAGTGACTTAAACAGTTTTTTTTTTTTCTTAGCTCTTTAATAGATTAGTAATTTTTTTAAATAATTGATTTTAAGTGTCTCTGAATTCCTGTGGTTTAAAGGCTTTACAGATACAAACTTTCTCTTCTTGAGTGAAAAGGATATGTATGATAATATTTTTTTTCCTCAGTTTAAATTTAAACTTTTTAATGATGAATTCGAAAGCTTTTAAGTGGTAGAATATCACTCCCTTCTTTCCTTTCCCCCCTCCTTCTCTCCCTCCCTCCCTTTCCTCCTCCTCCCCTATCATTGCTCTATCTCTATCTCCCTTTCTCTCTTCCCCACACCCTCACCCCCTCTTGAATGGTGTTCAGGTTCAGTCAGTTAAATGAATTAAATGGTGGTGTCATGTAGCTTGCATAGGCTAAAGCATTTACACATAATATGTTTTATGCCAAGGACTTTCAAAACATCCTAAAATAGAAGTTCTGAGTAGGCACACTGACTTGCTTAACTGGCATCTATGTCAGATCTAAAAGATAAACTTTTAGTTATTTTCTATAGCTCAAATTGAGTAAAAAACATGACTTGAAAGTATTCACAGGATCAAACTGAATCTTAGCCTACAGAGAAAGCATTTCTTTATGTCTATCGCTGTTTATTCAGCTTTCTACTCTCCCATTTGTCAGAACCCTTGGGGATTCTGTTTGGGATTGGATTTGGGGTTGGAATAGGGATTGGACACATGCACAGATTTACAAATACATGTACCTGTCTATTTGTATGTAAAGATTACATTTGGCAAACTTGAATTTAACATCAATCTAAAACTGATTGAAATTTTTTTGTTATCTATGATTATAGTCTGCTTATAGAGTTATATTGCAGATTACACTTTACAGAATAAAAAACAAAAGCAACATAGCAGCTCTGGCATGTTTTTGTCCTTGGGGGATTGTTGCATGCAAGGGAGATAACTGAGATAACTTGTCATCACCACATCTTGAGTAAAGATATAGCAGATAACTCCTGGTTTATCCTGTGATCATCAACACGTCAGTCTCTGCTCCCAAGAGTTTATGCAAGACCAAGGAAATAACAAAGGTTTCCAAAGAGCTAAATATTACACAGATTCTTGTAACCAAATTAATAGATTTTACTTCTGTATATTTTCCAGAGTTAAATGTGAAGGATATATTTCCTTTCAGACACATTGGCTGGTTCTTTAGATAATTTAAAACTGATCACCTTAGTTCATAACAAAATACTTGTTTTGACAATCACAGAAGTCATCGTCTATGATGAATCTATTAGTAAATACATTTTACCATCTTCTAAAGTAAATCTGTTAGTTGGCTCCCGAAGTAGATAACTAAAGCTCTATAATATTCTATAATCTAGATAATTTCTTCAGTACTACACTTTGAGAGAAAGGACTCTACACAAAGTAATAGTAATGTTAATATTATTAAATAATATTAATATATTTGCAGAATATTTATAGGATGCTTTGCAGTTAAAATGCTTTTATTCATATGTCATTTCTTAATGAGAGTGTGCTGATACTGGGGGAAGATAGTTTTAAAAAAGGGGGTGACAACATTCTGAAACTTCAGGGAAAAATATAAACTAATAGATGCTAAGGTCATCATTGTGTGATAAATATCTGAAATGTGTTAATTTTTCCTATATAAGTGTCTAACTTCATAAATTGAGATAATAATAAAGGATAAAGTTAATGCAACAATGTATGTGTTCAGTTAGTCCATTTCAGTAAAGGATTTCCAGACATCTTCAATTGTTGAACTTCTGTTTGGATTAGAACCTCTTCAATCTCTCAGTGAATGAATTAGTCAATTGTTGCCTTAGGTGTGAAAACTTACTTAGTAACTTAAAGTTATATTTATTTGTTAAGTAATATGGGAAACACATTGAGAATTTCCCAAAAGATGTAAGTAGCATTGCCTGATGTTTTCTTTCTGATTCTGGCCTGTGAAAAACACATTTGGGGATAAAGTGGCATTTAGAAGACCAAAAATGAAATGAGGACTTGAGAGACTTACTTTAGTTTAGTTACAGAAGATATACTTTGGCTTCTGATCATTACAAATTTATTTGTAATCCATTAAGAATGGATTTCAAACTTGGATAGAGTAGTTTTAATGTGAATATGTTTGATTCTTGGAAAACTGGTAATTTATATTTGTTTTCCAAAGTATTTCTATTTATCATTTTATGTCATCTAGACCAGAGAATCCTGTAAGATTGTAGTAAACTTGCATGAAACAATTCCCCCACCTAGTTCCTGCTTAATGCCTTTTTAGAAATCCCAGTGTAGGAGTCTGTCCTAGAGGATTTCTTAGGAAATTACATGCCACAATGACAGGATTTCTCTTGCAATAATTAAGCTGTGCTAGGTTGACGTTTTAAGTACTATGTTTGCCCAGGGTTTGGCCAAATTAAGTTAGTTGGAAACTGGTACTGATATTCTTTAAATAATCTATTTAACAAATGTTTAATGGGCAAGGAATGAGTTGATTTTCTTTTCATAGTATTTTTATATTTAAGATACTTTATTAACTCATTTTTACTCATCATTGAGGGGTCAGTTTTTAAAAAGTAATTAGACAAGGCATTTCTCAGGCTGAGGTAGTTTTAATTTCTTTTATTGTATTTTTCTCTGAAGCAGATATTTACAACTTAGGTAATAGAATTCATTCGACAAAAATGTTTATACTGTTCAATTTTGGGAATTCAGTTGACTACTGCCTCATAGGGCTATTATGTTCCAGTAGCATCCAGTCAATTGCAGTAGTGCTTTAGTGTTTGCAATAGATCTGGATTTCTTTTTTCTTTATTTTTAAAAAGTACAAATTGGTAGTATAAAAAAAACCCAACCATTAGAAATTATATATAATTTTATTTAAGGGCCAGCAAGATATCTCAGCGATGTAAAGCACCTGCTTAGGCAAGCTTAAGCAGGTGCAGTGGACCGAGGTTTGATTCCCTAGCACCCCAGGCTGGGCTCAGTGTGGGCTGAACCAGCCCCCCCCCCCCAATTTTTTTTTAATTTAAAAAAGTAATAGGAATTTAACAATGGCTGTTGTGTTGCATAATGTTATCTTCAAACTAGTTGTTTAGGTTACCAGATATAAACTTGCAAAACTGGTGAAAAAGAAGTAAGAAATTAAAAAGAGAAAAAATTAATAATTAATTGCTCCTTTTAATAGACCAGCAGAAATCAGCAGTACAATTATCCAAACTGTCCTGCATATATACGTGAATATATATTTTTCTTTTCTCCTTTTGTCCTTTTCTTCATCTCAGATTTTCCTTCCCATTGACCAAATTCTTTCCCTTTCACAGTATCTATTATACCTTCTAGATTTTGTTTACTCTATTAGGTTCTTACATTAATGAGACAACACAGTGTTTATACCTGTGGTTCTGATTTATTTCACTTAACAATACAGTTTGCAGTTGTACCTATTGACCTATAAAAACCTCAAATTTATCTTTTTTTCTTGGGGTACAAATACATCTTTTTATCCATTCCTCAGTTGATTGATATTTGGGTTGTTTCCAAGATTTGGCTATGACAAATTGTGCTGCTATAAGTATGGGTACACACTGATCCCTGTGGTATGTTTTCAGTTCTTTTGGAAAAATATCTAAGAAGGGAATGGCTGACTTGAATGGGACCTCCAATCCGGGGTTTCTGAGGAATCTCCACACTGGTTTCCATAGTTGTTAAGTCAGATCTGTATTTCTTAATAATCCACTTTGGCCGGGCGTGGTGGCTCATGCCTGTAATCCCAGCACTTGGGAGGCTGAGGCAGGAGGATCGTTGTGAGTTCGAGACCAGCCTGGGCTACAAAAGTGAGCTCAAAGCCAGCCTGAACTGCACAGTGAGACCCTGTCTCAAAAAAAAAAAAAAAAAAAAATAATAATAATAATAATAATAATAATAATCCACTGTGTTTATATTTTTATTGAACTCTAGCTCTCCCACTGGCCAGTATACTACAAGAGCATGGAGCAGTGGGACCTTCTTCACTTTCATATCTTAAGCATGTAACTACTTGAACAAGAGTGTGTTTCACCTTAATTAATTGCTGAAAGACTATTAGTTTTTCTTCCCTTTACTCTTACATAAAATTTCACTTGGGGTCTGAGAAAAAAATTTTCTATCATTTTTTATTATGTAGTTAGTATGCTTGTGTGGTAAAGGATCTCTATGTTAACAATAAGGGTTTTTTTGTTTTGTTTTGTTTTTAAAGCAGGCTTTCATGTTGTTAACATGAACATTCTTTGGTAGTTGGGTTAGCCTTTCCTTGCTGTGACAAAATGTGAAGACAGCTTGAACAGGAAAAGCTTATCTTGGCTCTTTTTTTTTTAGGGTTTCCAGTCCATGATCATTTGGCCCCATTGTTTCTGAGCCTGAGGTGAGGCAAAACGTTCAGCTGTGGAACAGAAAGTACAATGTTCTAGGCAGAGTGAATATTATATATGCAGACATGTTCAGCTTATGGCAGAGAGGAAGGAGAGAGAGCAGAGGCTGGGGACCAGACATACCTTCAGAGGCATGTTCCTCGTGATCTACTTGCTCCAAGGGGGACCTGTTTCATAATAGTTCATTCAGCTGTGTACTCCACAGAGGATTCAGTTGTTAAGATTAGCACCCTCATGATGCATTTTCTCTAGGTCCCACCTTTGAACATTGCTGCACAGGGGATCAAACCCTATGTGCATGAACCCTCTGGGGAATATTTTGTATTTATATCTTACTGGCAGAATAGCATCTATAAGCTAGTAGGCAGGCCCAGTTTTAGAGTGAACAGTAAAATTTGTAACTGCTGAAAGCCCTTGTTGATGATGTATGAGGTGATTAAAAAATCTTGTATTTATGCATATTGGCCATGAAATAAATGAGATCTATCACAAAGTTTATACAAAACAATATTTACTGTTTTTTAAAAGCTTCTAAATTGGACCAAAATTACTGCTTTCTCTTAGGATAAACCTAATTACTTAGAATAGGAATTCTCTTAAATAATTGAAGAAGCTTGATTTGCAGTATTTTCTTTTGTAATTCTGAGCATCATTTCTTAGTGTCACTAATGTTCACTAATGACATCTTTTTCTTCTGATGATTTTAATTCAAAAAGTTGCTCTAATTCTCCTTCCTCAAGCCACGAGTATTGTATGTTGTTTGAAGGTTGCCCAATTTTCATTGAAAAGCATGAATTAAGCAGAGTGAATTTAAAAGTAGTAATTTGAAATAAATACAACTTTCAAAATACTGAAGTTTACCTTTGTTTTAAATTATGCTTTGGTGTTCATATAGGCTGTGATTTGTATTGGTAACATCTTGTTGCAAAAAAGATTTATGGCTCTGAAAAAAAATGGTCTCTTTAAGTGTCTCATATTTTTCATTTTTCTTACTTGAAGTCTGCATACATAATATTTACTCTGCCTAAAACATTGTACTGTCTGTTCCACATACCTCTCTTCTACTTCAGACCTCAGAGCAAGTATCTTCTTCTAGGGCCCTTTACAAAAAAAAGTCTTGTTCAGTTTCCCTCTCTCTGAGTTCCTCAATCTAGAGAGCTCCTCTATACACAGAGGAGTTAAAACTCCTAAGTTCCTACACAGATTTTCTTCTGTTAATTTGCCTGCTTTTCTTCTTCCTGTAAGCTGCATGTCATCAGAAGCCTATCTGTTTTTACCCAGTGTACCCAAATGTGTTTGTGTAGGGGCCACAAAACATCTCTTTTTTTTTTTTTTTTTTTTTTTTTCTGAAGGCAAGATTAATACCATAAAGAGATACTTCTATTATTTTGAAAAAAAAATTAACATTCTATTGAACATTAAGCTGTGTTAAAAATGTTAATAGTCTTTAATTTGGAATTAATCTTTTAAAGTTCATTTCTGCATTTGAAAAAAACAGTTCTTCTAATGTAGAGTTTTCCTAATACAGAGTTTTACATCTAGACATAATGTGAACACTACCTCCCTATTAAAGGGATGTGGATGTTAATATGCCACTTTACAGTTTTACAAGAAGTTTTAGAGCTTATACAATATATTCATGTATGTAAGTTTGCACTTCAAAATAGTCTTTCGAGCCCTGTCTGGTGGCATGTGCCCTGAAATCACAGTACTCAGTAGGCTGAGGTAGGAATATTGTAAATTAAAGGCCAGCCTGGGTTACATAGTGAGACCTTGTCCCAAAACACCAAAACAATTCTTCAGTAGATATGTCAGTAAATCATCTGTAAAGTGAGAAAATCATGGTATTGTGAATATCTGGTGAACTAATACATATGAAAATACTTCAGAAGCACTGTAGTACAAAGTGGATGTCAGTACAAGTTGAATATCTTGAGTATCTCTTTTCTAAAATGCTTGGATTCAGAAGTATTTCAGATTTGGTTTTTCAGTGTTTAGGATACATCTATATACATTACATTTACATATACATAATGAATCAGCTTGTGGATTGGACCCAAATCTAAGTGTTTATTTATATGTATCATATATGCAGTCCTCTCTGTAGCTCAAAAGTAATTTTATGTACTATTTTAAGTGCATCTATAGTTAGACTGTACCTTGTCACATGAAATCAGGTAAGGTGTTTGCCATGTGTGGCATTATGTTGATAGTGAAAAAAGGTTGTGATTTGGAAGTGTTTTTCATGTATTTTAGATTCTCAGATTAAAAGTACTCAACATGCAATAGGTTACAATTGAGAAACTTAATTCCCCAAACAACAAAGTTGTATATATGTCATCTCACAGCTATTAAGTGATATGGGTGATAACAAAACCCAGTCCCTATAGTAAAATGGAAGAATCAAGATGTGGAGTAGTCATGTATTACAATGTGGAGGACCACCTGACCAGTTCTCCTTGAAAGAGGACCTAGGAGGATCTCCTACACTACAACACATTATATATATATTTCATATATTTAGTGTGTGTTTATGTTTGGATAGGTACTCCTTTTTCTTAAACCATGCAATTTTTAGAAATTATGCAATATATTGAAAGCAATGTTCAGAGTTGTACTCCCAAGTGACAATTCAGTGTTAAGTAAAAATATGGCCAGCAATATGTCTCAAAGATAAATCTGTTATAATTGAAATTCTGTAATTATTTAAAGTTGTAAAATCATACTTAAGCGTATTAAAAATGCATGGCACTGTCTGCATTAATACAGAGCAAATAAACATACTGTACACCTTTTCATAAATTTGATATAAAATTCACTTGTTTAGCTACACATTAAATACATATTTTTTTCTATCTTAAAATAGTAAGTGTTTGGAAGAGAATTTAGTAAACCATCATTGAGAATTTCATCATATATACTTGGAAGTATATTATAAAAGCCATTTAATACATGTTTATTAGTGATTAATGTAGTTTTTCACCCATTTCAAAGAATTCATAGACTAGATAATTATTAAATAACAGTCCTTTTTTAAAAAATTTGAAAATGTGAAATGAAGTGGCAACTTCCTGTAATCTCATCATTCTGGGTGGCTAAGGTAGGAGGATTGCACATTTGGACCTAACGTGGGTGAATTAGATTCCATCTCATAATTTAAGGAAGGAGAAAAAAAAAGTCTGGGTATGTACCTCAGTGTAAAGACCCTGGGTTCAATCCTCAGTACTACAAAAGAAAGAAAGAAAAGAAAAGAAGGGGCAGGAGGGGTGGTAGGAACAAGCAAGCAGAAAAGAAAAGGAAAGACAAGAACAAAAGAAATGAAAAAAGAAAACAAAAAGATATAGATTTGAAAATATAGACAGTGTTGAAGTGGCCAAGAAGTCCCCTATATTATTACCTCCAAAGGAGAACTATTGTTAATTTTTTGATTTACTTCTTGCCTATCCAAATAAGCCTTAAAGGTATCTTAAATCACTTTTTTTTTCTTGGAATTCCTCAGTTTTTTTGTTTGATCAGGTGCACAAATAAAAGTCCTCAAGGTAACAAAGATGCTATGAAGATGACTAGAGACTATAATTGTTACACTAATTTATACTTAATTGACAGCAATAACAGCAGTTACAAAGTAAAAAAATTACCAAAGTTAAAAAGCTTTAAAAATTACCAGACTAAAAAAAAAAAAAAAGTAAAAAAAAAATAAATAAATAAAATAAGTAAAAGTTGTCAAACTCAGAAGGGTAGATTAGACATAGAATTTTGACTGAAGCCAGTAATGATAGAAAATCGCAAACAAGGGAATAACGATAAAGAGAATTGAAGTGTAAGTAGGTGAATCGCAGAACTCATGAGTGATAAGGAAACTAAACTGGCAGTCCCCATTCTTGTCTACTTCTTCATTTTATGAGTAAGGGAACTGCTGGGCCCTTAGCAGTGAAATGACTTACCAGAAGTTTTATAGCTGCTTATTATAAAAGTCAGATGTTAGAGAATGCAGGGCAACCTGCTTGTGTCCCCCTTTTGTCCCTGTCTTGGACAACAGCTTTCTTTACCCTAATAAGTATATTCTTCTCTTAAAAAAAAAAAAAAAAAAAAAAAAAAAAAAAAGAAGAAGAAGAAGAAGAAGAAGAAGAAGAAGAAGAAGAAGAAGAAGAAGCAGCGGAGGAGTAGGGGGAGGGGGAGGGGGAGGGGGAGGGGGAAGAGGAGGAGGAAAATCCAGTGCTTCAGGCTTCATTCAGTTTAGTCTTTCATACACAGAGGACCAAAAAGTAGGATTTGAATTCTATAGACATTAACATTACATGAAGCTTGTGATACCCATATTTTCTTAATGGTATGTGGTCTCTGTAAAAGAATGTTAACTTTCAGGTTCAAATACCTACTCCAAATTCTGACCACTTCCTCTTTATTGTTGCCTCTCCTTTGTGACTTTGTTTTAAATTACATTACACATTAGAATCATCGATAATTATTGAGGGATATAGAATATATTAAATTAGTATGGAAATACAACCCCAGTACAAAGGGAGAAAAAGTTATTGTTATAAGGCCTAAAAACTGTCCTATTGGTGTACAAGCTAATGAATCAAGCATTCCTTATCATCAAAGGCCATAAAGTGAATTATGATCATGTGGACATATCACTGGGTGAAGAGACCACATAAAACAAATTTTAGAGTAAAGAAAATGCTTCTCAATACAATGTGTAAGCCAAAGAACTCTTTGCTTAATATTTCTAACAAAGCAAAGATCTTGGTTCAGTTTTTTAAAAGGTGTTAGGCTGTACACAGTGAATATAACATCCTTGCATTGTACCTATCCAACTTCTCTGGAACCCCAGCCCAACTCTCTGCTATTGTAAATGACTGAAGAAAAAAAAAACAAGAAAGTAAAACAAAACAAAGCTCCATTAAGAAAAACTCTAAACTCTGAAGATGTTTCTAGGCTTTGTATAAAGTTGTGATTATCTTTGTCTGTCCTGAGCAGATAGTTGGGCTGGGGTTCCAGAGAAGTTGGATAGGTACAATGCAAGGATGTCATATTCACTGGTTTACAGTCCAAAGATTTAGAGAGAGTGGTAAGCTCAGTTTTCTTGCTCAGCATTAAAGTCTTTTCTTTTCTAAAGTAGCCTAACATAAAGACTAGCAAAGTCATTAGGTTTCATACAGGAGAAAACAACTAGCATTAACTGAGTAAAAAACTTTTCTTCATGGCATAATTTTATCCAATTGGATGACTTCTATATAATTTGCTGAAATAGAATATAAGATGCTATTTTTTAAAAAATAAGATTTTATGTATTTTATTTTTTAAAGAAAACACAAAATAGTAATAAATTAGAAATGATGTAAAATTTCACCAAAGCAAGAATTTGACAGTATTTAGTGTATTGCATAATGTCTTCAACTTAGTTGTCTAGATTGCCAAATATATGCATACAGAAGTGGAAAAAGGAAGAAAAAAATGTTACGAGATATTGAAAAGAGAGAAAAAAAGACCATTAACTTCTCCTTTCCATATTCTAGCAGAAATCCACAGTACAGTTATTCAAGCCATCCTGCATACATATATAGATATATCTCTCTCCTCCATTCCCTTTCCTGTCCTCCTCATCTCTACCACAGCAATTTATTTGCACCCATCTTTACAGGAGCACAATTTGTCGTAGCTAAATCTTAGAAGCAACCCAAATGCCCATCAGCTGAGGAATAGATAAAGAAGATGTGGTATTTTTACACAATGGAGTATTATTCAGATATAAGAAGGGTAAATTTGAGGCTTTTATCAGTAAGTGGATGCAAATAGAGAATATATTTATAAGTAAAATAAATCAGAACCACATGTGCAAACATTGTATTGTCTCCCTAGTGTAAGAACCTAAAAGAGTAAAACCTGAAGGATACAATAGATAGGGAAAAGGAAGGAATTACTGAGATGCTACTTTATATTCACATTGTTTTATTTATTCTGGAATGGGATTTTTTTTTTTTTTTTTTTTACTTTTTAATTTAATTTAATTTTTTTGGTGGGATCAGGGTTTGAACTCATTACCTTGCACTTGCCAGGCAGGCACTTATGCCACGGTGCTCTCTCTCCAGCCCCCTAGATTGGGATTTCTGATAACACTAGAAATCTACATTAGTTTTAACTGGTACAGTTGGTTAAGAATTCATTTTTAAATCAAGATCAAGCATGTACATAATTTTATTTTAGATAATTGCATGGAAACCTTACATAATGAATCCTTAAAATTGTGCTTTGCCATCTCAGCTTCATGAATGTTATGTTTGTTTCAACCATTTACATAATTAAAAATGTGGAAAGACAAATATTCTGAAAGTATAACAGCAATGAAGTTCATACTAGCTCTTCCAGGTACTGTGTATATATACTAAAGAATAAAAGGAAGACTGCTTCTCAGTGAAAAGTTGTATATATAAGACATGTATACAACTGAGAAACTTCACATTTCTCAAAGTGAAGAGAATATTGGTGTTTCAAAGGCACTTTTCTAAATAGAGATTGCCAAGCATTTGAAATATCTCTTTAATCATTTAGTAGTTTCTTTATAGAGTTTTGTTTTTAATAGTTGGCCTAAGTTCATTAAATGGCCTTGCATGTCTGAATCAGGTGGCAGTTTTGATAAATAATTGCTGGCCTTTTGAAGTTGTAATGCTGAAGTACAAAATTATGTATGCCACATGGTACATATGTGTGTGTATGTTTATGTGAAGCCACATATGTTGTAAAGTGTTATATCAGTATTGTGGGGTAACTGGACACATAAGCTTTCTGCATCATAAACTCTGTTTATGGATTGAAAATAAGTCAATTATGGAAATTTGGGGAAAGAAAGAAAATATGGCAGAAATTTGAAATTATTATCTTCTCCAGATGATAGCTCTCAATATTTTATGTATTCCCATATTTTTGTTATGCTATGAATAGTTATATTTTACATTTTCAAATCGGTATTGTGAAATGATCACTTTCTTGAGATATTAAACATTCTTTGAGAACACAATTACTCATCATAATAAAAATGTATAGAATACTTCGTCCAGTATGTGAAATGTTAGTAAACACGATAGAAATTTCTGAGTTACACGTTTCTCCTGAATCTGGTGCAGTATACATCAGTTTTCTGGTTGTCTTCCAGCACTCTTATTGGGATGTGGAAATCATACTCTAGCCTATTTTATTTCAAAGTCTGATCATTTATTTTTCTTTATGCCTCTCAGTGGTCCCTGGTATGTTCTGAGAAGTAACAAATGAGTCTATATACATTCTTGAATGTAACAAATTTGTGGATGTAACACTTGTGTCTTCTTTTCCCCTAAGTTTTTCCTCTTTCCTATGCTTTATGATATTAATGTAAGTTTTAAAAAACCAAAGTCATTCAACTCAATTGCCTCTTCACAGAATATGCATTTTTAATACTGGTTTATACTTTCTTTGTAGAATATTCTTTCATTCTTTCACCTTGGCCTTTTATCCTCTTTTTCTTCCTCCTTTCTCTTTTGATGTGTTGTTGTGGGTGTTTTCCTCTTTCCTATGCTTTATGATATTAATGTAAGTTTAAAAAACCAAAGTCATTCAACTCAATTGCCTCTTCACAGAATATGCATTTTTAATACTGGTTTATACTTTCTTTGTAGAATATTCTTTCATTCTTTCACCTTGGCCTTCTCTTTTATCCTCTTTTTCTTCTTCCTTTCTCTTTTGATGTGTTGTTGTGGGTGTTTTTTGTTTTGTTTTTTCCTTTAATCAGTGTTGGTGGTTGAATCTAGGGTCTTATATTTGCGAAGCAAGCACTTTATCACAGCTGCAACCTTAATCCCTATATACTTCTTTTTAAAAGTTTTAATTAACTTCAACTATATTTGAAGTGTTTAATATCTGTATACGTTTATTGGTTCTTTTTTATGTATTTAGTACAGGGTCTACAGGGTCTTACTACATAAATTGGACTCATACTGATCCTCCTGTTTTCAGCTTCTCAAGAGCTGGGATTACAGACACACGCCACCATGCCCAGTCTCAGTTGCTGCCTCAGCACACTCGGGGGTCAGGGCCAGGACTGGCACAGCATGTGGAACTGGGGACCAAACCCTGGTCCCTGCATCTGCCTAAGCAGGTGCTTTAATTCTCTGAGCACTGGCCCTTGGCTGGCTAGCTTTCTCTCTCTCTCTCTCGTTCTCTCGCTCTCTCGTTCTCTCGTTCTCTCGCTCTCTCGCTCGCTCTCTCTCTCTCTCTCTCTTTCTGTCTTTTTGAGACAGGGTCTCACTGTGTAGTTCAGACTGCCCTTGAGCTCATTTTTATAGCCCGGACTGGTCTGGAACTCACATTGATCCTCCTGCCTCAGCCTCCCAAGTGCTGGGATTACAGGTATGCGCCACCATGCCTAGCTTCTTGGCTTTCTTTTTGGAGAAAACATTATCAGTGTGTGTGTGTGTGCATGTGCACACTGAGAATTTTAAAATTGGCCTTACACATGCTAGGAAAACTTAATCAGCTATACTCTCTGCCTTCGTAATTTAATTTTTAATAGAAATTTCCAATTTAGCATTGCCCTTTTTAGACAGAATAAAATGAGTCTGATAGAATCCTGAACTTTTAACTTATGTAAAATAATTTTTGAAAAAGATGTTTTTTTACATATAGTAACTCTACAATAAATTAGCATTTAATTCCATAATAAGTGATTAAATTTGTTCAAATTGTAAGAACCATCCACTTAAATATACACCATTTGACCATTTATCCATTCAAATCCAAGTTTCTATTAACTGGCTTCTTCAGCTAGAGTTCAGGCTACATATAGCCAACAGATTTGGACTTGCTGGATCTTTTTTCTATTGATCGGTTGATACATTGATTGATTATATTTTCAGGGAGGGGCCTACTAATTTGGACTTTTAGTGATCTGCCTGTTTACAGCCTCCCAAGAGCTGAGATTACAGGTGGGTACCACCACACCCAGTCTCAATTACCATCTCAGTGAGCTCCAGGGGCAGGATCTGCATGGCACACCTGGTGATGGAACCCCTGCCCCTGTTCCTGGTTGCAGGAAGACTTGTTGAATCTTAACATTAACAGCTTGCTCATAGTAAGTTCACTATTATCATACACTTAAGGAAAAAAAAAACTGAAAGAAAAATTTTTATGCCAAAAACGTAAGGTAGACTTTTTCTTTTATTAATAGGTCTTTCGAATCTGCCTAGAATTTGGTATTTGAATTTTTTTCCTAGGCCTCTTATGCTCATTAGAACAGCAACAATTATTTGAAAATATGTGTTTCATTTAGGGTAACACTGCTCTGATAGTTTAACAGACTGCCACTTACAGTCATATCAGAGGTCAGCCTGACTTTTTACATCTCTCTATTTTATTGCATATTCTGTGATTTTTATATTTTATTAAATTGGCTTAATGTGTCTATACATACACATGCTTTGTCTTCTGGTTTTTGGATACAATAAGTCCATTCACATGTTCTTTTTTATTAGGATTTTGTAAGAAAACATTTTTAAATTACTTACATCAAAACAATTTCTAAAAATTTAATCTAATAGCTAAAGAGAGACTTTTTTTAAAAAAAACAGCTAATGACATCAGTAAATTATTCCCAAAAAGGGTTATTCTAATTTCACTTTTTCTTGAAATCTATCTGCCTGTTGGCCATCAGAATTTATTAATCCATTTACTAAGGCTGAAAGGGAAACAAAAGGCTGAAATTTAAACCCACCAGTATTACTTTGTTGGTATTGTCACCTATTCCATAGAGGATGATGTCAAGACTACTATTTCAAAACCAGTATATTGTGAATTATATATGAAGTTCAGTGATTCCTTGATTTGAATTTACTGTAAGGTATTTGCAGAAGTAAGATAAACATAAACATGAAAAAGAACAGCTTTTCCACAATTGTATTTTGAAATAAACTGAAGCCTTTGGATATTAATATGGCCATTCCTACCCTTCTCTCCCTGATGAGCTCAGAAAATTCAATTTTTTTTTTTTTTTTTTTTTTTTTTGAGACAGGGTCTCACTATGCAGTTGAGGCTGGCCTTGAGCTCACTTTTGTAGCCCAGGCTGGTCTCGAACTCACAACGATCCTCCTGCCTCAGCGTCCCAAGTGCTGGGAGTACAGGCGTGAGCCACCACGCCCGGCTGAAAATTCAATTTTTAATCTTCTGATTCTGCCATTGCATAAAATGCTTCCATGTTTTGGACTTTTTATTTTTTCAGTGTTCATAATTTTGGGAAATTTTGTCCTTTGAGATTTGTATGTATTTTGAAAATGAGATAAAAATATTCCAAATAAAGTCTAAATTAAAATGATGATTTTTCATAATATTGTTTTCAGTCTAAAAGAAAAAACAAATATGATTTATAAAGTAATAAGGCGCAGTTTCGATATAAACATAATGTAACAAAGAAATAAAGAGGGAGATAGTACTAAACTGGGTATGAAAATACTTCCAAGATGTAAGATTTAACTCTTTCCACCTCTCTAAAATTGGGAGTTAAAAATCACACTCATGCACATAAAGTTTCATGTTACAGGTTCATGATTTTATAGTTTTTGTATATAAAGCAAAGAAAATAATATATGATGGGATTTATTGAGTTAAGGGATCCTTAAAACATTTTTATTTGACCATGTAATACCATTAGTTATATTTTCAGATGATTGGAAATAGCATATTTTTATGAGCATTTTGAACGATGAAACTATTTTGTTGTCCCAGGTTTCTCCAAGAACATGATAATTATGGTTTAACAAGTTACAAGGCTTAGCCTGTTGAACTTTATCAAGGTGATTTTGTTCCCTAGGAGACTTTAGAAATATATGGAGACATGTTTTTATTGCAGGGGGAGTTAAATGACACTGACCCATTTACCTGCTAGAAAAAAGATATCCTAAATACTGACAATACACAAACAAACCCCCACATTGAAGGGCTAGTCTATCAGAAATATTAGTCATTTTGAGATTGAGAAACCCCCATCTTAGTGTAAATCTTGGCCTTACAAATATAGCTATATTAGGTCTTCCAATTTGGCAAGATGGTTAATTTCAGTTAAGCTCAATTTTCTCCTTGTGGAAAAATACAGATAGCAGTATTTGCCTTGTATAACTACAGGTAGTGCGTTACTGACACATCATAAACAGCTAGTAAATGTTGCTTCTAGTAGTATCACTGACAATATCGAGCTTGTCAAGGTCTTGAGTTCAATCCCCAGTCCTGAAGAAAAAAAAAATTAGAATGCTTGATGAGCACTTACTTAGAAGTGTCTTAAAATTTGGGAATTTCTTTGCTAATTTCCTTTATTTGAGAAATATTTCACATGTGCTGTATGCAATAGCTTTTCTGCGGCAAGTAAGACCTGCTACAAGTTTTTGTCCTCTAATGTTTTCTAATTGTACATGCTTCAGCCTACTTCAGTCACACTTACTTAGATTTGTCAAAATAATATTTTAAATGCTATGAGAAATTTGTAGAATTATTGCAGACATTTAGAAAATGTTGGAATAAGAACTGCTACTAAGCATGTATACTTAGTACAGGGTTACCTTTCTAACATGGTTGCAGTTTGTTAAGAGACTTCTGTGAATTTGGTAGTCATGGCTTTTTTTCTTCCTCTCTAATGGCCCCCTGCCACTTTTATTGACGCACTTTAGGGAGGAGAATCAGCTCATTTAAGACTTGTATGTTCCTTTCATTAAGAATATTTAATATGTTAACATAAGTACCCACCGCATGAAACTGGCTGATAGTAGAGAAAGTATGTAAACTGAAGCATTGGCAGAAGGAATTGAAGACATTGTGATTCTGCCCTTGAAGAATTTACAGTCTAGTCGAGATTTAATTTACATACATGTTTAGTTAATACTCAAAGGATTTATAGGCCAAATGTGCGACAAATACATATGAGGTTGGAATAGATGAGGTTAAGAAAAGGACAAATGAAGGACAGCTATTTTCTTTGATTAAAGATGATTAGTCACATAAATTCAAGACTAATGCACACTTAAAGGATTTAAAATTTATGTTCTTATTTTCTGTGATTTATGCAATTGTCATAAAAGGTAATGTGTGTGGGTAATACGTGTAATAACAGTTAAATTTTACATTTGAACATGTTGAGGTTGTGAAAATACATTGGGGAATATCAGTCCTAGCCATTGAAATGAATATATTGGGAAACATTAAGAAAGATTAGAGGATTCACTAGGTAACCATATTAGAATGATAATATATAAAATTAATTAGTCCTTTAGAATCCTTAGAATTAATTTCTAAGATTCTGTAAATATACTTCAGACTGCATTTCATTTCACCTGCTAAACCTGTTCCCATGACCTTATGCATGTTTCCCTTTTATGACCTGAAGAAATACAGTTTTGTTATGGAAGCACAAAACAAAGACAAACCAATGGAAAGTGGGTTAATAAAATAGGAAAAATAACAATACAAAAGAATATTTTTCTTGGCTAAGAGTGATTGCACATGTTCTTTTTACACACCCAACACTTACCAACTTTCCTCCAACATCCTCATGTAGTTTTGCTATATTGAGAATGTGAAGTCTTTGAGGAATAGCAATTAAATTCAGAATAATATATAATAAAGAGTTAAAAGAATCTGTAATTGATCCCTTTTACCTGCTGTGATCAGAATTCACACCTTTTTAGGAGAGAGCCAAGATTAAATTGATTGTCATCTTATCATAAAAAAGAATTGAGTATGCCAAAGTGCATATTCTGAGTTCAAAGTTCTTATGTAGTTATATGGGAAGTTACACATCTTAAAATTAAAATAAATACCAAATCTAATCAGTGTTGCTAACTCAAAGATTCAAATAAATGATACTCACCATCCCTTCATGTGCTTTCTGGTCATTTACAAGTACTTCAATTTAAAGTATGTAATTAATTTACTTATCAAGGACTCAGCTTTATCTTTCTTTATGGGATTATACTATTCCATTGTATATAAATACCATATTTTTCTTATCTGCCTGTTGATGGACTCGAACATGGTAAATGAAATAAGTCAGACACACAGCTATCTCATAGTTTCTTTTTTCTTTTTTTGTCTTTTTGAGACAGGGTCCTGCTATGCAGTTGAGGCTGGCCTTGAGCTCACTTTTGTAGCCCAGGTTGGTCTCGAACTCGCACCAATCCTCCTGCCTCAGCCTCCCAAGTGCTGGGATTACAGGCATGAGCCACCAAGCCTGGCGTATCTCAAAGTTTCTTATATGAGAAACAAAATGCAATCAGATAGGGAGGAAAATAGAAGAGATATAAATAGGAAGTAGGGATAAGTTGAAATACTTCCCCAAATTACATATTCAGTTGTTTCAAAAATAATTCAATATATGTGTTTTTGTTTCATTTGTACTATTTTATCTTAGTTTGTTGAAAATTTTTATATTATTACCTGTTTCTTTCCTGTAAGAACCTTTTTGATTTATGTCACATGTTCTGAGTAATTTCTTTGAAGATAATGATAGTCAATTAACTATGGTTACTTTTTTTGAATTCTTTTTTTTTTTAATTTTATTTTTTCTTTTTTGTGGGACTGGCGTTCAAACTATGACCTTGCACTTGCCAGGCAGGCACTTGTGCCACGGAGCTATCTCCTCGTACTTTCTTTTATTAGAAATTGTGTTTTTTCATGAAATAAATATATAATTGAGTCTTGATTTTTGCTTGTGATCTTTAGGAAAAGGTCTTATAAGCATATTTAAAGTTTGTGATGTTTATGAGAATTAAAGGCTCACCATTTTAATTAATTTATTGAATTTATAAGAATTATTAGGTAACGGGGAAGATTTGCCATGAGGTATTTGGAACATCTAAAAGGGAAAAGAATCTATTCAATCAAATTTAATTACAGTACTAAGTAATAATGTAATACCATAGTAAATTGTAGTCTGAAATATAAGTACAGTTGTCCTTAGGTGTGTGGGGGTAGGGGAGATTGTTTAAGGACCCCCTGTGGACACCAGTGTGTTGAGGAATCCTTTGTGAAATGACATTAGTAATGCATATAACCTACCACATCCTCCAGTATATTTCACATTATCTCTGGATTATTTACCTAGTACAATATAAATAGCTGCTGTAGTCTAGTATCTGAGGAGATAATGACAAGGGAAAAATATGTGTTCAGGGCAGATCTAGGTGCTTTTCTGAATTGTTTTACTCCACAGGTGGTTCAGGCAAGTAATGCAGAACTCACACAGAGGCCAACTCATTAAAAGTCACTGATACCTGACAAATTTGTAAGCTGAACTGAAACATAAGCTAACTTCAAAAACTAGTGCATTAAAATAACTTTGAACTTATAACTTTCATAAGTTAAATTTTAACTTAATAAACTAAAAATTGAAGTAATGTAGAGAGTACATAGAATTTCCCGAGGCTCTCTAAAAAGGAACCTATCTCTTCAGGGGTTTTCTAATGGCTTAATTTTTATCATCTAATTATTTAGGCCAACTCTTCCTCTTGTTTCATGGATTGTTTAAATTTAAATTCTATTTTTTTCTCCTATCATAAGAACAAAACAGCAGCACTCATTTTTTCAAAAGGATAAAAAGTTTGGCTGCTGAGGATACTTTGTGGAAAAAGTCTAGCCTGCTGAAGGTCCTGGGTTTAATCCCCGACACCACTCTCCAACAATCAATCAACAAATAAGTAAGATTTAATAAATTATTAAAGATTTCATAAATCTTTAATAAACAAATCTTATTTATTTATTATCTTTTTGAGACAGAGTCTCACTATGTAGTTCAGGCTGGCCTTGAGCTCACTTTTGTAGCCCAGGCTGGTCTGGAACTTGCACCAGTCCTGCCTCAGCCTCCCAAATACTGAAATTACAGGTGTGTACCACCTGTAAATTTAAAATTTAAAATAAAGAAATTTAAAATTATTTCTTTGAAAAATACTTCTTAGTACTGCTAGCACTCACTTTTTAAAAATAATCATATTGATTTACATATAATTTTTGTACTAGTGTTTTTACCTTAACTTATTCTTGGAATTGAAGCAATCTTGAACAAGTTATTTATTTATAAGAAGTGTAATTTCAAGAGTGACAGTCTATGATTCACAAGGAGTTATATAATTTTGCGAGAGATTTGATTACCTGAAGCGTGAACCAGAAGAAAAGAGATACTTCATGTGAGGGTACACAGTGTAATCACAGCATCTGTCTACTCGGGTTCCTCTTGGGAGGAAATTTCCACCTGGCCTGTTCACTTCCACCCTAGTCAGAAGGGAAATTGCTTCTCACACAAAGTGGTACAAGTATCCAGAATTGTTCAACTCAGCTATCTACAGATTATAGAGCTAGCAAGTAATCTATTTTTCATTCCCTGGTCCTTGTGTCAGAATTTTTCTTTTCTCTCACTTGGAAAAGCTTTCATAATTTCTTTCTCTTTAATTTTCATTATAGAAATTTTCAGACCCTTACAAATAAAAGGTGAATCTAATGAACTCTTATTTCTTCTTTATTTTCTTTGAAATCATCTACTGTTGTTTGTTGATTGTGGTTTCTGGATTATAATACCATGTATATATTGATGCTGCCAGGTTTATATTCTGTAACAATAGTTTATAAACATTTAGATGTTTTAAAAAATAAAATGGGCTGAACCATTCACCTCCAATGACTAGCACTTAACAGTTATGCTAATTACCATTCCTAAATTAGAAAGGAGGCATAGATGCAAAATTTTATACTGTTTTACTGATTATGTTTTAATATTTAGTAACGTTAATGCATTTATCTCCTGCATTTGTTTCTTCTCGCTTGTTATGCGTTGCTTTCATGCTGAATAATTTTATACCAATCTTAAGTTAATTGATACATTATTCATATTTTAAAGCTTAATCAGTGACATAATATTGTATTCAAATAAAAATTCATGATATATTACAGAGACATTAATTTATAAGTGAGAATTTCAAGAGCACATGAGGTCACAGCTATCTGGGTCACTACTAAGTGACAGTATCACGTCACAAGTTGATGCAAATTGTCTGTGCAAGCTGAATAGAACTGCAAAGCACAGGCAGTATAAACAATCATTTTCTTCATAGGCAAACAGAATGTATTATTCTTAAACTGGAGAGTTTGCTATCACTTTGAATAATGAGTTTACTGACAAACATATTGTAAAGAATGGAATGATTTTAAACTGTTTTTCTTTTTCCCTCTTTAGGGCAACTGTGCTTTATATTCACTGGTGTGTTTCAGACCTTTTATTCCACAAGTATTGCATGATTGTGTGGAAAATAGTCTATTATTTGCCTTATATAACCCTAAAATATTAGAAAATATTTTCTTTTGTTGTCGTTCTTGGTTATACATAGCGTATCCTGTTACATGTACCTTACTGAGGTACTTTTAGAAATATTAGTTATAGTCTGGAATACTCTGGTATAGTTTTTGTTCATTCTTTCAATATATTAAATATCTTTCTTAGGTCCTGTGGAATTAACTGAATTAATTAATTTTTTTTCTTCTGTGATCTAACAAGATTTAGCTGAGAAACAAAACAGAGCCAAAGGCATCTACTTACCAGAATTGTTCTGTGCCCACACACATAAGAAATCATGCTTGTTGCTAAGAGAAATAAATTTTAAGATTGACTTTTCTACATTGAGGGACTTATAAGTTAATTGGAGAGTTAAGAATGCATAAACTGTATCTTGCTACATACAATATTTTATGTTTTATCTATAAAAAGACCTTAGAATTATTTCTAAATTTAAGCTTGGGGGCACAGTGGAGATACTCAGAATAATAGTGACATGACAAATATATCAAAATTGTCCCTGTGCTATGCTGAATTATGTAAGCAATGAAATATAACAGTGATTAGGTGGAATTTTGTTGTTGTTGTTGTTGTTGTTGTTCTTTTGTTTTCTTATACCAGGGGTTGAATTTAGTATCTGGTCAATGCCAGGCAGGCACTTAAGCTGCTGAGCTATCTCCCAGTTAGGTGGAAATTCTGAGGAAGGCAAAATTAGTATACAGGTCTGATTAGTCACATAAGTTAATGAAAAGTGACCTCAAAACTGACCAGAAGCAATTCAGAAGTCATTCTGGTGATTTTTGCCAGGAGAGAACTTATAATGAGCACATCAACTTGGCAGAAGTAGAAATTTGGGTAGGGAAATAGTAGTGACCTGAAGAGTTTCAGTTGTAAACAATATGATCTTGAGAGTTACTATCATCTCTAAAATAAGCAATAGTAGTTATTACCTCCTATGGTTGATTGTATAATGCTTAACTTTGTACTTTACATGATTAATAATGTACTCTAGAGCTCATATTTTAAACCTTTGAGAATGCTTGGTAATGTATAATATGCGCTGAGAGACTGACAGCAGGTTGTCCAGTGCAGATTCTTGATACCGATTTGCATATGACCTTGTCATAGGCTCTAGGCCTTTAGCAGGACTAGTGCAGGACATTTGCCATTTTCTCTAGGTCTTTAGCTGGACTTGTGCAGGATACTGCCATGGGACCCAGCCCCTCAATTGGATTCTTTGGGTCTCTAGTACATGGACAGCTCTCTCTTACTCTTCTGCATTTGGCTTTTTTTTTTTTTTTTTTTTGGTGCATATTATAAAAATAATCACATAAATTATGTGTCCTTTATTAAATCTGTTCCCTTGCAGATCCTGACTACAACAAGGGGAGAACATGCTGTGTGACTAATCAGAGCTCTATACTACTTTTGCCTTCCTCAGAATTTCTGCCTAGCTGGGAGATAGATTAACAGCTTAAGTGCCTGCCTGGCATTCACAAGGCTCTAAGTTCAATCCCTGGTACAAAAGAACAAAAAGAGAATTTTTAACTAATTAACATGTGTCAGTTGATGGAGATAGGGTCTGAGTAATGTGCTTTTAGGCAGTTTTGTCACATGTGAACATCATGAAGTATATTTTACACAAATTTGTACATCAGGCTGTATGGGTGTGTGTGTGTGTGTGTGTAACAATCATAGTATTAGGACATGCAGTATAGCCCATTGTTGCAAAGGCCACAATGAACAAAAGAGCAGGAAGATAAAGAAAAAGAGTAAATGATGCAATTGAGAGATGTGGTTAGCACAGTATCTGTGAGTGTGCTGCCTGTGTAACAGCATACTGTTTACAGTAAATCCTTTTTCTTTTAATGAGTACACTTAAAGAATAGTAAAATATATTAAGTGGATATATCAGTACATAGTCATTTAAGATTATTACATACTGTGCGTAAGTATAGGCTACACTTGTATATGACTGGTAGCTTAAGTTTTGTTTACACCAGTGTTCCAACAATGTGAGTGATGTACTACTGTGTTATGCTGCATGTTAGGATGGCTGCAACATCACTAGGTGGAAAGACTTTTTCAGTTCCATTGTAATCTTATGGGACTGTCCATCATTTGGTCAGATTACTGTTTATGCATGTTGCATATTCCAAACAGGTGACATTGAAGCTAAGGGAGTGGATGGAGATGTTTCAGTGATAAAAGAGTATGAGGTGGAGTGACATATCAGAAAACAAAAAAAGCTAGTATTTGTTTGTATTATTGGGAGGTGGCACAACTAAAAAGGAAGATCAAAGAAGCTAAATAGTCATCCTAAAGTATGTTTTACCAAACACTAGGATCTGTGGGTTGGGAGTAGGTAATATAGGAAAGAAAACTGGTTCTGTAACTAAACACTACAGTGTATTAAACAAAAGTTAAACAACTATGTTACTTTTTTGGCTTTTTAACACATGAAATAATGTGGAAAATCTCTTAAAGGGAATGTATGAAATTGTGTTTCACAGATATATCTGAAGGCCGAACCCTTAACACCTTATAGAGCAGCGGTTCTCAATCTGTGAGTCGCGACCCTGGCAAGGGTCAAACAACCACAACACAGGGGTCACCTAAAGCCATCGGAAAATGTTATTTATTTGGAAATTAATTACAGTTTTGAAGTAGCCACCAAAATTATTTTTTGGTTTGGGGTCACCGCAACATGAGGAACTGTATTATGGAGTCACAGCATTAGAAAGGTTGAGAACCATTGTTGTAAGAGGCTAATGTTCCGGAACACATGCTTTGTGAATTTTAGAAACAAACTAGGGGAAATTTTCCAGAAAGGAAATGTATTTAAAATGCTACAGAAAGACTGAAGAAGATAAGAAATGAGAAGCTTTTTGGTGGTTTTATTAGATGATTATAGGCATCCCTTAAGAATACACATCGGCAATGTGGCTTAAAGTATAGAGTCAGAGAGAATTAGTGTTGAGGAAATAAGAGTAGATTGTCATTCCGCCCCTTTGCAGGCATAAAGTGTAACTGATAAGAATAACTTAGCTGTTACTGAATGTTTATGTATATATAACAAAATCCTTATATTTCCAAAATGTCCTTCTATACATGCTAATCTCATGGTGTTAATCCTGGAAGATACTTTTAGTAGTCATCTATCACACTGTTTCTGAAAACCTCTAGCTTTCATAAGGTAAATTTTTTTTTTTTCCTAACCACAGCATCAAATCTACACCATTTTTTCTATATTTTCTTAAACACAGGTATTTGTTTGTATTACTGGGGGGTGGAACAACTGAAAAAGAAGCTCAGAGAAGCTGAATTCTAAAGTGTGTTTTACCAAACACTAGGCTCAGTAGGATGATAATAGATAATACTGATGGTAATAGGTAATTAATAACATTATCTGTATGGTTCTAGAATGTCCTTTTTATGAGTCTTAGCTTAATACTTAACGACTGTCTTTGCTTTTTTTATACAGTACTGATAGAAATATTTAATCACAATTATACTATAAAGGGAATAAAGTTATTTTGACATCTTCTGCAAGTAATAATAGGCACAGCTATTTCAACATGTTTTAAAAGATAAAAATGTGTGTTTTTATCATTTTTGTATTTTTTTATAGCATCTAGCCTTGTATCTTGCACACGCATCCATTCCTTATATTCTGTTGAAGTATCAGGTAATTATTTTTACAAAGTGAACATAGTAGAAAACTTACCATGTTAAACATTTTAAAGGTACAGTTCAGTAGTATTAAATACATTCATAGTGGTTTACAAACGTCACCACCACCCACTTTCAGAACACCTTTCATCTTGCAAAATGAAAACTTTCTACTCATAGAGTACTAATTTCCAATGGTTCCCTTCCTTTCATAGCTCTCCCTTTCTCCTTCCCTTTCTCTCTTTTTTCCTTCCCCCTTCCCTTCCTTCCTCCCTCCATCCCTTTTTCCTTTGTTTTTTTAAAATTTTTAAGCACATTTCTGAGCCTCTTCCACAGTAAATAAGAGTCCGTTTTCTCTTAACCATGTTTATCTATCAGAAAGAAATGTGTATAATGTCTACACCCTGTGCTCTACAACTCTTAGGAGGACAACAGTGTACATTGTATTGAATTTTGGAAATGTACTACTAATGTGTTTTGAAACTATCACATCCTTATTTCTTATTAAAAGCAATAAAAAAGTAACAATGAAAAAAAACAGAAATGTGTGATACATGTTGGAACTATTCAAAGAAAGTAATGTGTAAGAAAAACTTTTGATACCTAAGTTGATATTTAGCAAGTATTGGTTTCCTTCCCAGTGATTTGTTGCCTTAGTCAAAACCAAAACAAACAAAAAAACTTCCATTATCATGTTCCTGTTAAGGAACACAGGAGAAAAAAAAGTCATTTTCCTGAAATAATTAAAATGTATCATAAATATGAGGAACAACAGTAGATGTATAAAGATGGATAGAAAGGAGAGAAACTAATTTTTTCCCTTATTACCTCAAGATTCTAGGTCAGGCCACTGCTTAGATCTTGATACAGCGATATTAATCATTTAGAGAGTCCCTATATTTTAAAAGTTTATTAGCCCTGAATTTACCTAGTCTATCTTATTCTGCTAAAAGACCAAAAAATATTTGTCAAGGTTTGCAGGAATGCTCAATTTTTAGTTTGCATAATGTCTAGTTCCAGACCCATCTGAAGACTCTAATCCTGCAATCACTTTAGAGCTGTGTAGACCACCCCAAGGTGACATTACTTCCCCTAAACTTGAGCAGTTACTCTGGCAGGAACTGAGGCAGCTCCCATTCTAAGAACAGCCATCTTATGGGAACCAAGTTATCATTCAAGTTGTGAGAATTCCAGTAGAGCTATAGAACTAGAACTGAATAATGATCCACCTGACCCTGACCCACCTGTGCTAATCCACAAATGTTGACCGACCTGGGCCTCACACTGAAGCATCCTGAAAAATGTTATCTTAACCTAAGTAAAAAGCCTACTTAGAAGGCTGTGTTTAAGTTCCCAATGTCATCTTTGAGGGACCTTCTCAAACCCTAGCTGGTGACAAGTATAGGAGGGGGAAAAAAAAATATTCTGTATCTTCCCCAGTCTCCTCTTTATTACTTTGTCTTCTGCCTCCATTTTTCCACTCTTTAGTGTCTTTAGTGCTTGGTTGACAGGAGCAGTTATACTGAATAAACAGTTCTTAACTTTAGTGAGCCATGAGACCTAAAAATGCTCTTCAGAGCAAAGGTTTCCCAACATACAAGTCAGTGTCCCAGAGCAGGTGCTTTGTTTCTGTTCATAGTTGTAACTTAGTTACTTAGTGTGTGCAGCAAATTAGGCTACTATCACTGCCTTTTGAAATCAAAGTAAAACAGCTGGTTTGTATGCAGCTGGATCCAACTTTTAAAGGGACATCCAGTGGGGAGGTTTAAATGTGATGCAATACCATATTACAACCATGTTTTATAAGTAGCCGTATAGGATTTGGGGGAAAATTACCTATAAAAAAGTTATAGGGCAGGCCAAATAGCTTAGCAGACCAAAGTGCCTGCTTAGCTAGAGCTCAGGGACCAGGTTCAAGCCCCAGCACAACAATCTGTGCGAGCCCCTCTCCCTGGCCACACTGAGACAGCAGTTGAGACTGGGTGTGATGGCATATACCTATAATCCCAGCACAGGGGAGGCTGAAAACAGGGGGATCACTATGGGTCCAACCTACATAGTGAGACCCTATAGAACCTATACTAAATACATTAAAAAATACAGTTTTAAGAATAATTTGCAATAATTGTGAAGAATATATAGTATCAATCTTTGAGTAGAATTACTCATCACTAAACAGTGATGGTTTCGGTAATTTGTAATTATAGCTAACTAATTAGACACTGGGAAACACTAAATCTTTATAAATGTTGAACTGCATAGTTTGATTCTAAAATGTACTTACAAAAACACAGTTTTGCTTCTCTAATGAGAAAAAAAATCAACTTTCAGATAAAGCAGGTAGTCTAATCCTGTTCTTTCACTTTGGTAGCTGAACAACTTTTTGTTCAGTTATGTTCATTTTATAAACAATAAATAGTTGAATTGTTCATTTAATTCAGAAAATATTAATTATTGCTGTGGAATGTAGTTTTGTAAATTCACATGCCACATAATTGAGGAGATACAAAAGTTTACTTGGAAACTTAAAAAACTTTAGAGCTTTCTTTTATTTACCACGTGGTTTAAGTAAATGTTCCTACATTAAAAATAAATTGTTCCACTGAGGTCCCCACCTAAGAATTTAATACACAATGCATTAGGATCTCCACCACATTTAGTACTGAAGAATTATGGGAAAAACCTCTAGGGTTTTTTGTGTTTTGTTTTTTAATATATTTAGTTAGGTCTGCAGGGTCTCACTTTGGGGTCCTAATGATCCTATTTTCATCCTCCCATGCATGAGCTGGGATTATAGGGGCACACCACATTGCCATTTCAGCAAGCCCTAGAAGTGGGACCAGACTGGCATGCATGGCACAGCACAACACACCAGGGATCAAACCCCAGCTGCTGTGCTGTGTCTAAGCAGGTGCTTTAGTCCTCTGAGCTATCTGGCCAGCCCAAGACCCCATAGTTTTAAGCCATTTAGCAGTTAGTATAATTTAGTTCACAGCTATGTGCTTTAATCCATTGAATATAAGAAAATTCATAGGTAAGAATTCCAAGTGAATTTTTTTAAAGTAAGGCAGACTCAGAAAGAAGTCTTGCGTATTTTCCCTAATATGTGGAATCTTTAAAAAAAAAAAGAAATTAGAAGAGAGTTCTATTAGATAAGAGAAAGGAAATAAGGGGTAATTGGATAAGGGAAGATAAGGGGGTGATAGCAAACTATGTAATAGTGTGTATAAAAATAACACATTGGAATCCAGTGTTTTATAAAAATTAATATGCATTAATAAAATGTATTTTTAAAAGAATTAAGATTAAAAATACTTTCACAAATGCCTGATATAAACTTCTTCAAATGAATAATACTAAATAAATGTTTATTAAAAATAATATGAATATAATGGCTCATGTCTATGATCCTAGCACTTTGGAGGCAGAGGCAGAGAGGACTTCTGCTTTGAAATTCTCATCTGACTCTTTTTTATCCTCCCTGCAAAATGTTTAGCTACATTATTCTATACAGGATGATTAAGTTTATGGGGTGGGGCCAGGGAGATAGCTCAGTAGAATAAGTGCTTGCCTGGTAAGTGCAGGGTCCTGAGTTCAATCCCTAATACTGAAAAAAAAAAAAGAAAAAACCAGTTTATAGGGGTATGTATTAATGCCATCCCATTTCAAGTATACAAGCAGTTTAGTCCTATTCAGTGGACTAATGTGCAGAATTGTAAACTAAAGTACACTAAAATTTGAGGTGACTTTGAATTGGAGTGGGGTATATATAGAGCACTTTGGGCAAAAGTGACCATCTGTTACAAGAGCTTGGCAGTTTGGAGGAACTAGATGAATACCTATGGTTAGAGTAGAGGGAGGGCAAGAATAGTCAAGATGGCATTGGAGAAGCAGGAGCATGGAAATTGTAGTGAGAAATTTGCTGAGTCATGAGGCCAGTAGGTAGGTACTTAAAGCCTCTAAGGCTCTTCCCATTACTCTAGAATGCAGGTAGTAATACCTCAGAGATGGGCCAGGTGGAGTAACAAATGCAGTACTTATCTGAAAATACAGTAAGCCAGTCTATTATTGGCAAGTTGCTTGGCTGCTTGCTTTCTCCATCTTTCTTCCTCCCCTCCCTTCCCTTCCCCTTTCCACTGCACCCAACCCTTCTCACTGTTAAACTTACATGTGCTTTTTGTTTGGAACATTGTTACTTAGAATGATTGACTAAACCCAGAGCCTTCACCCTGAGCTCTTTACTTTTTTTTTTTTTTTTTTGTCTTTTTGAGACAGGGTCTCGCTATGCAGTTCAGGCTGACCTTGAGCTCACTTTGGTAGCCCAGGCTGGTCTCAAACTCACACCAATCCTCCTGCCTCAGCCTCTCCAGTCCTGGGATTACAGGCATGCGCCACCACACCTGGCGTGAGCTCTTTACAATTTTTTTAAAAATTTTAAAAGTTTCTCACTAAGTTGCTCATACTAACTAGGCTTGAACTTTGAATCCTCCTCCTTTAGCTTTCTAGAGTGCTGCAATTAGTTTGACTTCAGAGAAGTGAAAAGATCTTTCAGTAGTGAATACCTGAATAGAAAGTGCATATTTTAAAGATAACTGGCTCACATTTATGGAAGTTGCTGTACATTTAGCAAGGGGCTATATTGACAGTATGCCTTGAATAAGCCCAAAGGATTTTTATTAAGATATAGGGACAATTAACTGCTGACTTACCTGTGTATCTAGGGATTTATTTGGGTGATTGCTTTTAAGAGTTCCTCTAAAGGAAAGAAATTACGGGAATTCAGTGTTTTCTTTGATTGATGTAATAGTCACGAAGTATACTTGAGTATATTCTTTAGTTTCTAATCCTAAAGAGAATTTGTTTTATAGAAGCATAGAACCAAGTCAGGACTAGTCTGTTAATCTTTCATATCAATAGCCCATCTTTATCTCCATTTGAAAACTAGAACCAATATATGTGTTAATGTCACATATATATTGTTAAAGTCAAAATTAATTCTACTTTTCAAAGGCCTTACTAAGTGATACTATTTAAATTAACTTAGTGATATTAAAGATCCAGGGCACGTCAATTTAAAAGAAATAAAATTCTTACTCGTTTGAATTACCCACACGGTGCTACTAAAAAGTTATTTACTACCATTCTACACGCAGCATTGTTCTTTCAATAAATACTGTTCCTGGAATGCCGAAGCCCGGGTGTAAATTTTAGCTCCAGGTGTGTTTCCCTTTAGCATTTTGGTACTACTGAAGACACTCAGGTGTTAGTCAGCGAATATTGGTTAAGCAATTCTGTACCAGATTCTGGGCCAGGCACTGGAAGTGTGTTTTCAGGTAGTGCATTACTGTATTCAATAACCTAATGTTGAGTTATTGCTATTTTTGTCTTAAGTTTCTTTCCTGAAGCAGCCTTTAACTGTTTTAGATACTTTTAATTGTAAAACTTGATACATTCTTAGATTTAGGATTGTCATATTCTTTCCTTCCCCACCCAGTGGGATTCTTAGGTTCCCTCAGGGTAGACAATTTTACAGTCTCACTTTTTGTTCTCATTCTGTAGCCATGTGCCATCTTCAGACTGCTGTGAAGTATATGAAGCAGGCCCGTGTAAGGAAAGATTGGTGGGGTCTATGTCACACCAAAAGTTCATACCTACCTATAAACATTAAACAACAGATTTTTAATTCTCTTAAACCTGTGTCAAACATACTAAAAGATAAAATGTTTTCAATGATCTCACTATCTAGATTAACTGAGTTTTGAAATAAAAAAGAATATTATTAATTGGTGATCTTGATACCGGCATCTCATACAAATTCAAATTCTCTACCACTGAGCCACATCCCATCCTTTTTTTTTTTTTTAATCTTTATTTGGTACAGAGTCTAGCCATGCAGCTCAGACTCTAAGTGATCCTCCCATCTCAGCTTCCCTAGTGCTGGGATTACAGGCGTGCACAACCACGCCTCATTCCAGGGCCAGCTGAGTATGCAGTACCAGGGATTGAACCTGGGTCCTTGCGCCTGTCAGCCAGACACTTAGACATCTGAGCTATCTCTCCAGCCCATCCTTTCTTTCTTTCTTTAATAGTGAGACACAGTCTCAATGAGTTGACCAAGATGGGCTTGAATTTGTAATCTGTCTGCCTCATCCACACAGAGTGTTGGGATTGCAGGTTATACTACCATGACTAGCCTGTGTCAATTTTAAAGTCATAAAATTCTGAGACTTGGTAGAAAAGAATCCTGATTTCTTTAAGTTGTTCTTTAAGAGTGACAGAAGTTCTTTAAGAGTGACAGAAAATCAAAATAGGAAAATTTGATGTTTAATATAAAAAAAGAATAAATTTAGTTTTGCTTTACACCTCTTTAAGCCTTATCAATGAAGTTTGTTTAGCAATCCCTGAATATTCTTTATTATACTGTCGTAAATGATGTTTTCAGATCCCAGCAATTTGGTTCATAGTCTCTATTTTTATGAAACCCTTCCTTTTCTAAAAGTAGCCTTACATTTCCAGTTTTATATCATTCTTTCTTGTGAGTGGCTGCTCAGGTTTCCATAACAATATCATAGACTGGGTGGCTCCACCAACAAGAGTTTATTTTTCACAGTTCTGGAAGCCAAAGCCCAAGACTAGGATTCCAGTATGGTCAAGTTCTAGTGAGGACTTCCTACTCTGGGGGGTGGCACTTGCCAGTGAATACACACCACAGTCCTACTCATTAGAGCCTCTCACTAAGGACTTCATTTAACTTTAGTTACCCCCTAAAGACCCTGTCTTCATATATAATCACTTTAGGAATTGGGCTTCATCTTAAAAGTGAGATGCTAGAATTGGTATAAGCTGTGATTATGGTTAAGTGCATTGGTATCTTGTCGAATGTGATGGCACATACCTGTAATCCCAACATTTGAGAGGCTGAGCAAGGAGAATTACTTCAAGTTTGAGGCCAGCCTTTGCTGCAGAGTGAATTCATGGCTAGCCAGAACCATTAGCAAGACCATGTCTCAAAAACAAAACCAAAAAACCCAAGGATCTGAGGATATAGAAGCACAGCACCTTCCTGACAACTATAAGGTTGTGAGTTCAATTCCCAGTACCACCAAAAACAAATGAGATATAGTATTATATAAGTGTCTTGGTGGTATTGTGGTAGATAGGAGTTTATTCATAATATACTCTATCATCTTAAAGATTTTCTAATGTTTTAATAAGAAAAATAATGAAGAGGAAATATACACTTAAGTGGTAGGAAATAAAATCATATACCAAATTACCACTTTTTTTAAGCTTGATTAATTTGGAGTAAATAACCACAGTGTAGCACTAATAATAACTTAAGAGTGTTACTGAAATGAAAAGCCAGTGTAAGCCGTTTCTATGTTTAAAAAATTTAGGATTTATGTTAAAATCCTTGTTTTCTAGATAAATTTGCGCCTCATCTTGGTGAGTGGAAAAACAAAGGAGTTCCTTTTTTCTCCTAATGATTCTGCTTCTGACATCGCCAAACATGTGTATGACAATTGGCCAATGGGTGAGTGGAATTTTTCTGTCAATGATGAATGGTGTTAATTCTCTGTAGCTTACCTTGTTTCACAAAAATAATGTAAAGAAATTATAAGCCTATAAAATGAAAACACAAAAATAACTGAGAGTATAATGCTTGATGTTAAAGGGATCTCTGTCCTTAGATTTTATAGTTTTTCTCATTGCAAAATAGTAAAGATGCTCAGTATGCAAAGTCATTGTTCTTGCTTTAGAATTGTTAGTACAAGCAAAAAATATTTTTAAAAGAAAAAAATAGTTAAATGTACCTAATGCTTTCATTATCATTAAACTTATCTTTACCAAACAAAAAAGAAATCTATCTTTAACATACTGTAATAGTTCCTTTGGTCTATTGTATACATAGCCTGATTAAAATTAAGTCTGAAATAAAAGTAAGTTTTAATTCATGCCACTTCATAGGTGCCTTAACAAGGTCAACAAAGGCCAAGCCTTTGGAGGGTATGTTTGATATTCCTTCCTTTTTCTACTTTTTTATATCTAATAAAACTGCCTTATGTCCTTTTGCTGTGCTCCCTTGGGTGTCAATGTGACCCTTTTACTGTGCATTTTTGTGGCATCAATAGCAAGGGTGAGACTGTTTCAGCTGCTTTCATGCAATTTTATTAGCAGAACCAATTTGAATTTTAAAGGACAGGACTTGGTTCAACAAAGAACACAATATATGGAGAATGAATCAAAATTAATTTCTGAACCATAACACAAGAAGCCATTTTTAGAGGCACACCCCCTAGTACTTTATTATGATGTACATTTTAAAATATAGAAACATAAAGTCCAATTAAAAGTATTCATCCTTATTAACTCATAAAAACCATAAAACTAAAATAGATCTGTAAAGAAAATGCAAATGTAACTCTAAAACTAATAGTGCTCACATTAACAGTCATGGTGTGCTAGATGGTGTATTTTTGCTAAAGTCAGCCACCTTACTGCTGCATCATGAATGCCTGTGTTCCTGCATGGTACATGGTGCCCCAGTCATCTGCACTTGCCACACAGTCTTTATACACTACACCATTGTCATCCAGCTTCCCTTAAGAGAAATTGTATTGTTTATGTATCAAGTCAGCTCCTGTTCTTTCTTTTTTCATTAATCTCTTGTCAGTTAAAGAAGTACTGACTACTTGGCATCATTATAGTCTTAAACCTAGTGTATACATGGGCACTAAAATCCTAAGTCTACCCTTAATGATCAAGTGGTTATTTTAATCTGGCACTCACTTCCAAATCATCAAAATGAAAACACTTTGGAAGTTCTCAAGTAGGGCTTTTCAGACTCACAAGAACATGTCTTTGTGGATTCATAGGCCTGAATTTGAGAAATACTAATTTGAACTAGTGGCTTTTTTTTTTTTTTTTTTTTGCCTGTTGGTAACCAAAAGCCAGTTCCTAAATGAGGGAAAACTTGGGGCTTTAACAACCACTGCATTTTTCTTTATAGTCAGGCAGGATAGATAATGATTAGTATGAAAAGCATTTTTAAACACCTGAGTAATTTTGTGCTAGGTATAACACAAAAGCTTACTTTTATGAGCTTTTTGTAGGGGGAGAACATATTATAAAAAAGAAAGTGTAAGACAAGGGTAATCCCCTCTCAAAAAGTTTATTTGGCCTTAGTCCAAATTGAGGGAGAAGCAATACTTTTATTTTCTTAAGTATTTCATTCAATTATTGAAATTAGTTTAATTATGAAATAAAGATTTGGGTACAGTACACGTCTTTGCCATTAGAACATATCCCAAGTGAATAATCATGTCAATGTTAAAAACTGATTGCATCAGTTGGATGTTACTTGTCTCAAAATTTTTTTAATGCTCACTGCTTCCTCAGTTTGCCAAATCTATTCAACAAATTTAGACAACACAGAAATTTATATTTTTTATATTGTAGAATATTTAAATATGCTTAGGTCTATATTTGTCATGTAAGTTTAGCAAATGTAAATACTTGATACTAATATCAAAGCTGTTTCCAGCTTATTTTTGTTTTTTTGTGTGTGTGGTTCCTAGCATTCATATTTCATACTTTTAATATGTATTGTGTTATTTTGGAGGTTTCTTCTGGGTATTCATCATAGTAAGTTGATTACCAAGTTTTCTGTATTGTTTAGCAGTTCACCTAAAAAAGACAATATATCACCATTATCTGACACACTAAATCCTCTTTAAAATCTTTGTTAACTTGTTTATAGCCTTTGCATATGCATCTTAACAAGCCGCTAATTACTGGTAATTAAAACTAATTTGAAATGGTATAGCTCTTTACTAGGATTAAATTATGTCCAACTCACTTGTTTTAGTTGTTTATACTGTCAACCTATGTTTTGGCACTCTTTAGTATTCTTTAAGATACAAAAGCTAGTCTTTTTTGTCTCTTGGAATTTAATGACAGGAGTCAGAAAGACTGCAGTGAATGCATGAGTTGTGATGATGCCCTACAACTGTAGGGAAGATTTGGTTTCAGATTTTTTAAAAAGTACCATTGGGCCTTTATTACATGTTTAGTTTTTTTTGGTGGCGGGCTCAGTCTACTCTAGGGGCAGGGCTGGTGCAGCTTATGGTGCAGGGGATCAAACTGAGGTCCCATACTTGCCTAAACAATCACTTTAGACCATTTAGCTATCTTACAGGCCCTTTAGTTATGTGTTGAAGTACACCTAATCAGTTCCCTGAATTCTTTTCAGACTGGGAAGAGGAGCAGGTCAGCAGCCCAAATATTCTACGACTTATTTATCAAGGACGATTTCTACATGGAAATGTCACATTAGGAGGTAACAGTCAAATTTGTAATGGGATTTAATGTTTACATGATGATAGAATTATTTTTTAATTTATGTGAAAAATCATAGTAAATTTAACTGAATTTTCTTCCCTTTTTGATTGCATACTCATTTACATTTTATATTTCATTAAAATTAATATTAGCACTTCTTTTAAAATAAACTCTGAGGGGCCAGTGATACATAAGCATAAGCGCCTGCCAGGCATATGCAAGGTCCTGAGTTTGTATCGCTGCTACTGCAGTAAATAAATACAAAAGATAAGATAAAAGTAACAAAAATAAATTCTGAGTATGATAGGATACCTACCATTTTACAAATTTTTTGTTCTCCTGGATAATTTAGAGGTATTTTTCAGTTAAAAATGGATATACAGCATAGGACAAGTTTATGATAATTGGTTTTTAAATATATGAAGACATGTTTTCAGTTTGATTCCAACAAATATGATTATTAATCCTGTAAGAATAAAGGTAAGTAACTACCATTAATGTAGTAGTCTAGTATAGTAATTGTAAGGACAGATTTCAGACCCAAATTACAAGTTGCGTCCTACCTCCACTACTTACCAATGGGGAACCTCAGGGAAGTGACTTAACAAAATATCTGTGTCCCAGTTTCCTCATTGGTAATGGTGATGACAGGGATTGGAGCTCAGGGGCAGACAAATAATGAGAATCACAGTAGTGTCTACCTCATAACTTTAGTTTACGTATTCAAAATAGTGCTTGGCTCATAGCAAACAATTTGATTATTAGCTGTTCTTTAGAAGCTTATTGAGAAAATGTAGCTCAGTAGTGCCCCCTTATGGAGTACATTTTCTACCATCCTTAGGGTTGGTTTTGCTTGTAGTATATGCATTTTAAATTTATGTATTTGTTTGTTTATTATTTGTTTGTTTGTTTGTTTGTTTTTGCGGCACCAGGGATTGAACCTAGGATCTTGCGCTTGCCAGGCAAGCACTTATTCCACTGAGCTATCTCCCTGGCCCCCTTAAATATATTTAGATAATTAGAAATTTGTAGGTAGATTAAATAATCACTTAAATGTCTGTTTGTTTCTGTGCAGTTATGCTTTTCGTTCTGCACTTCACAATGAAAGTTCATCTTTCCTTAACATTGGAATACTTTATTCATTTACTTAACATATGTTTATTGAACTCTTCTAAAACTGTGATTTAGAGATACAGGACAAATAAGATAAAATCTTTCATGAAGGTCTTTTGAGTATTACATAGGACAAAATCTGCTAGGGGGCTAGAACAGATGAATAAAATGATTTTGACAGTGTCATTGGTAGGACATTTCATAGTATCTTCTCACACATAATCCAAATCTGGTGACAGTGTTATAATTAATCTAACAAATGCTGTCGCCTTTAGGAACTTGTTACCATTTAAAGCTAGGCTAAAATTTTAGCCAGGTCTGGTGACCCATGCCAGCAGTTTTGCTTGGGCTACAAAGTGAGTTGAAGACCAGCCAATCTATATAGTGAGATTCTGTCTCAAACAAAACAAAAAACAACTGGAGCTTTTTTCTGTCTCTAGCTGTTTCTGTTATGTTTATTTGTTGAGGTAGATCAGTCTTAACATACAAAATACCTGCTTACTCTCTGGCTATATTATACATACGATTATTAGGGATAGATCCATGTTTTAATCTTTTTTTTTTCTATTTTTAATTCTCTATCGTTTCAAGATCTTGAGTTAAAATTGGTAATGAGAATTTAAATCTCATCACATGAATGAAACCTAAGATTAATCATCTTGCTGTGTGTCATCCTGTGGGAGCAATTTTCCGTCAACTCTATTCCTTAATTATCTTTATATTATAGCCCCAGTGTTCCAATGCCATATTAAAGACATAGCATTTGCATTAAATCAAAATCATTGACTCATTACCATTAAATTTAAAAGTTTTACCTGTAGATTTTTTGAAAATGTTTTAAAATATACCAGATTAACTTATGTCATTATTGACAGTCTGTTAATGTTGAGCTTTCTAGAAACAGGCCACCACTGACTTTAGTGATTTAGATCATGTAGGAACACAGCTGGACAAGTTTATCATTCATTACAGCTGGGTATTTGGTCAGGTTTGAAAAATACCTATTTGTCTTTTCAGTTTCCTTGGGTTCTTAAATATCCATAAAAAGGAAGACAGCACACCATGATAGTAGCTGTCTTTGAATATTTGAATGGCTGTAGTGGACAAAGGCTAGCCCTAAGAAAACTAGACTTAAACAAGTAACTAAAAATAAAATGCAGACAATTTTAAAAATTCAATATAAGAAAAACTATGTTAACACATTGAACTGTCTGAAGAATGGCCTCCTGTGGGAACTCTGAGGTCCTTGCTGTTTAAGAAAGAGGAACTGTATGGGCCCGGCAGGATGACTCAGTGGTCTAAAGCACCTGCTTAGGAAAGCTTAGGTGGCTGCAGGGACCACAGTTCGATCCCTGGCACCACATGCTGTGCCAGCCCTGCCCTCAGGGTAGGCTGAGCCAGCCATAAAAATAAATAAATAAACAAACAAAAGTTCTGAAACAAGAAAAAAAATAAAATTCTTTAAAAAAAAAAAAGAGTAACTGTAAAGAAGTAGTGGGGGTAGAAGAACAGAGAAGAGATTTGGTCATTGTATAAATGCCTGAAGTAGGGGGCTTGGATACTCTGTCATGTTTTTTCTACTGCCCTCCCCATTTCTTCTTTCCTTCATTGCTCTCACAGTCTCTATGTTGCCCAGGCTGACTTGGAACTCGGAAGCTTAACCAGGCTTTTTGCCTCAGTTTCCCAAGTACTTGAGACTATAGGAATGTGCTCCTGTTCCAGTTTCTCCACCATTTCTGTATGTTTGTGGTTCACAAAGTTTTAGGTTTAAATTTCTGGTTATCAAGCTGGGCGTGGTGGCTCACGCCTGTAATTCCAGCACTCGGGAGGCTGAGGCAGGAGGATTGGTGTGAGTTCGAGACCAGCCTGGGCTACAAAAGTGAGCTCAGGACCAGCCTCAACTACATAGGGAGACCCTGTCCCAAAAAGACAAAAAAATAAAATAAAATAAAATAAAATAAAATAAATTTCTGGTTATCAGATCTCTCTTTTGAGGAATAGCTTTGCAGTCCCCTGTAATTTCAATCCAGTAAAGGAGAGTATGATTGACAGCATTAGTGATAGGAGAGGAAGAAGATGGTCAGCTAAGATTGTGGTCCTAGGTACATTCTAGCTCAGTGTTTCCTGAGTGTGGTTCTGAGATGGCAGACATGAGAATCGCTTCTGCTATGTACTGTTTTTTTTTTTTTTAATCTTTTTGCTTTGTTTTGGTTTTTTGGGGTTTTTTTGTTTGTTTGTTTTTGTTTTTTTGTCTTTTTGAGACAGGGTCTCACTATGCAGTTCAGGCTGGCCTTGAGCTCACTTTTGTAGCCCAGGCTGGTCTCAAACTCACACCAATCCTCCTGTCTCAGCCTCCCAAGTGCTGGGATTACAGGCGTGAGCCACCACGCCCGGCTTTTTAATCTTTTTTAAGTTTGTTGTTGTTTGATTTTAGACAGGATTTGCTCAGGCTGGCCTTGAACTCTCTTTGTAGTCTACTAGGCTATCCTTGAACTCCAAGCAATCCTCCTTCCTTAGCCCCCTCAGTGCTGGGGTTATAGGCATAGATCACCAGGCCCAGCTTCTCTCTTTGGTCCATGTCTGTCTGTCTGTCTGTCTGTCTGTCTGTCTCTGTCTCTGTCTCTGTCCCTGTCTCTGTCTCCATCTGCCTCTCACTCTCATTGTGGTGCTGGTAATGTAACCTAGACTCTTGTGCATGGTCGACAAGTGTACTACCATGGAGCTACACCCCACTGTCTGAGGTAGTTTATTTCATTAAATTTTTTTTTTTTTAAATTAGAAACGATGCAGAATTTCTCTTAACCAAAATAATAGGAATCCAGCAATGATTGTTATATTGCATAATGTTGTTTGCAAATTTTACTCAGTGGTGTTTTCTGTATGCATTAGTGGCTGAAACTTCTGTTGTAGATGCTGTCTAGTGCCAGGAGAAAGGAAAAGCATCCACACTCAAGAAAACAGCATGTTAGATTCTGTTACTCTGCTTCCTTCCCTGTGATATTATTTGCAGCAATATCTATGATATGTACTGTTGCATTTTTATTTTTCTTTTTATTATCAGAAATCGAACTCAGGACCTTGCACATTCCAGGCAGGTGTTTATGCTGCCAAGCTGTCTCCTGGGCCTTCTACTATTGATAGTTTGTGGCTGGCAAGGAGAAAAACAGTTTGATGTATCAAAACAGTACAGCCATTGAAACAACTACACAAATTGTACTGGCTGCATATAGTTTTATGCAGAGAACAAATGAGAAGAGCTTTTTAAAGACTTGGTTAGAAACTATTATTACTAATACTGAAACAACAAATCTAACCTAAAAATAGAAGATTTTTTTCTAATTGAAGAATATGGGATTAAAGTAAATATTTAAAATTAAGTTTGTTTCCTATTTATACGTTAAGTACTATAATCAGTGCAGTAATCTTATTAGGCAGCAGATGCATAATTTGATCATCTCTTAATCCAAATTTTTCCTTAATCTGCAAAGAGTGTACTTAATGAGGGCCATAGATAGGAACAGTCATTTTTAAGTTATGAAAGTTATCTCTGATAATATTGATTTAATCTTGGTATGTAGAGATCTTGTCTTGAGTAAAAAGGTTTGTCTTTGAGGAGATCATACAAAAAGAATTCATTTTAAAATGCTTTTACTTCTAGTTAGTGATTTTAATGGGTCATTGTATATGTAACAAATTGTCTTTTACTTTTTCTCTAGCATTAAAACTTCCTTTTGGCAAGACAACAGTGATGCATTTGGTGGCCAGAGAGACATTGCCAGAGCCAAACTCTCAAGGTAAGCCATACGCTGAAGAAATGTCTCATCTGAGCCACAAACACAAGCATTCTAAAGTGGCTGGGGTTTTCTTGGCTATTCTGAAGGAGAGGAAGTTCTCATACTTTATGAAAAGAGCTTGCCAGGAAAACACACTTTTGGAATATGCTAACATTAAAAGAACATTTATTAACAGCCATTTAATTTAAAAAATGCAAAAACTACAAAAATTACTTTTATACTTTGTTGCCCCTATTCCAGTGTTCTTATGCTTTCCTTCTTTCCTAGGTCAGAGGAACCGTGAAAAGACTGGAGAGAGTAATTGCTGTGTAATCCTGTAAACACTGTCTGCCTAGTGTTCTGTGATACAGTCTGTCTTTCATGCTGCTGGAACATGAGACCCAACATAGCTTCAGAAACCTTTAGGAAGAGTCTGCCTGCAAATCCATGGAACTGAATTATCACATTAACACTCATCTTTTCTCATGAAAGTAAAAAGAATCAAGAACATTTTTCACTATCAGTTTTTATTTCTTATATTTTTGTTTATGTTGAACAGTTTTAAAATACATTGGTTTTTGAATGCAGTCAATCTCCAGGGGAAAAGTTAACAAGTTATCTTTCATAGTAGAAATGATTTGCTGCAACAAAAATTTTCATCACCAGAACTAACAAATAAGTATTCCAAATACAGTTTGCACTGAAAAATGATTGACATTTTCCTCATCAGCAGAATTTATAACAGTTTATGGTACCTAGAAACACTCATTATACAATTCCACATTGGAAGACACTCAGCAGTTAATGAAATTAATTACTGGGCCAACTTGAGAGGAAAAATGGCAAAGAAACTAAAATATTGATTGAATTCTACCAAAGGCAGTCACAGTGGTTGTACTGGCACAGAATATTAAGCTAAGTGTGACTATTTTCACTGCAACAAATGAAAAAAACACAAAAAAACGTGCCTGTTGTTGAAAGCACTCAGTGGAGGGCTGATGAAACTAATTGTTTTTGCTTAACCCATGCACTCTTAGGTCCTGCTTTTGCTGAGTGCTTGTTCTGACAGCACAAGGGAGGGGTGAGAGTGCATTTCCTAGCCTTAAAGTGGGAGGGTGCCAGGTACACAGAGGCTTTCATTCTCATGCAGAAATAGTAGAGAACCTCATTGACTGATCAGTTTTGCTTATTTGAATACCAGAAAATTGAACGTTTCCATATTTACTGCTCATTTTTATGTGTCCAATGTTATGCTCACTCATTAGAGTTCAGATGAATTATTAAAATTACAAAAATAAATCTCAGTACTAATTTTATTTCTTTATATAGTTTGCATTTCATATTCGTGCTTGTAGTTGTATGAAAATCAAAACAAACAGATTTTTTTTTTTTAGGGCATACAAGGCATACATGATGAAGGATGCCACTCTTTTATTTTATACCAATAGTTTAAAGGTTGATATGCTAAAAACAATTTGCACAGCATTAAAGCATGAACTAGTTTCATCTAAACCTGTAAAAAAAAAAAAAAGATTTTATATTTTTTTCACTAGGAAAAATTCTTCCTGGATGAAATTACAAATACGTGTAGAATATATTTAATAAAAACTTATAAAATACCTAACTATAGAGCTCACATATAGATTGGCGTGTAGTATATAGAACAATATTCCATATAAATAACCATAGCCTTTTTAAAAATGAAGTTGCAGGCTGACGTTATGTTCTATATTTCATAAATGTTCATGACCCTTATAAGCATTAAGTGTAAATGATCTTGAACAGTCAGCTTTCTTTAAATGCAGTGAGATTACTTTATTCGTTGTTAATGCTTTGATGAGAAGGCTTTATATGCAGTAGAGCTACAAAAATATTGTTCATACTGATCAAAATTAAATTTGTATAGAGCAGAGTTTTAAAATGAGTGTAAATAGCACTAAACATGTTCTTTCTGCAACCTGTACTTAGAGATTCTTTCTGTAAACTAAATAAAAAAAAGATTGTAGTGCATTTTGGTGATGACTTTAAAGGCCTTGATTAAGTCAATATTGTTTGAGCACTGTCTCATGTTAAAAGTGTTTTCTACTTTCTGAATCTTTTAAAGTTCATTTAATCAATATTCTTTTTTTGATTTGGAGAAATTCCCAATGTATCTTTGTTATTTAACCTGGTTAATTTGTGCTTAGTCACAACAGTGAATTAGAATTATATAGTCTGTTATTGCTACAATGTTATTTTAAGAAATGTTAAATATTTATATGCTTTGTTGACTGGTTCAAATGTGGGTTCTGTTAGTGTTGACTGAAAAGGAATCTGATAGTTACTTAATTGGGCTATTAGCCTTTATGGCTGTATTCTTCTTTTGTCATACAAAGCACTGGTAATTACTTTTAATACTTACTTTGATTCTAATTACTCTTGAGTTTTTCCAAAGTAAAAAGGCTATCATTTAATTATGATTGCATTATCATAGCTAAAAATATTCCCTATTGGTTTCAGTATATTTTTCTGTGTGTTTCCATTTGTCATATGTTTTCCTTTCATAAAACCAAGAGTTTTCTCAATGACATAAACTGGTTCTAGTAGAAAAAGAATTATGTCTTTTCATAATTAATATGCTTGTAAGAGATAAAAAGAATAAAAATGACAGTAAAATTATATATACTGAAAACACCAAAAATTTACATGCCTTAATAGTGTACATGAAAGTACGTAACTGTCCTTTAGCAACATTTCTTGGACTGCCTGATGGTTAACATATGATTTATCATATCCAAGACTACTACTATTGACAATCCCTCTGCCAAAAATAGCAGACTTAACCTAAAAATGGGAGCTGCACAGACCCAGCAATATAAATAAAGCTTGAATTATGGGCCTCTATTGCTGCTCAGTGCTTGGTATCTAACTCATCTCAGACTTCATATGTTCTAGAGAAGGCAAAGATTTTCTTTATTAAAGACTCAGCATGTCTTCTGATCTGAACTATATGCTTTCTCTTCAGGCTAAGTTGTATCTTATCATGAAAAATAGAGTATCTAACATAATGACATTAAATGATCTTTTCTCATGACAAACATCTATGTTTAGTTTTATGAAGTCATTTTCACCACTACTAACAGTAATTTATTTTAGCTAGTTGTGGTAACAGTGTTTCATGTGCGAGGAAGTTAAAACTTTCTTCATCTGTTGTAGAATATTTCTCTTTTAAATAACTTCCCTTATAACTTTGTTGTGTCTTTCGGATCTTTAGTTATCTCTGTTCATTTTGTTTTCCTTTGTCCAGTTTATTCTCCAGTAGTGTTCAACAGCATACTAGTCCATATTCTGTTATATTTTACCAAAACGAAAGAGAAGTAACTAACCAGCATTTAATACACATTAGTCATTAGTACAGGTTTTTTTTTTTTTTTTTTCCATTATTGTTTTGTAACGCACTCTCTTTATTAGCCAGCATATCTGAAATGAGACTTCAGGTTCTGGCATTTACCAAGCACTGTTTCCACACCCGGGAGGGCATTGTTTTTGGACATGGATGGTAGTAGGTGATGAAGGGTGACTCCTGACATGTCCTGCACCCGGCATGCTTTCTTCCAAAGTCTTTAATGCTTGTGGCTTTCTTATACCCCAAACAATTGGAAGTTATGGAAAAATTGAGAAACAGCTGATGCTTTGCCATCAAAGCTTATTATCTTTGACAATGATATCAAATGTTTATTCTTTACATTATTTCATATTCTTTCTCCCCACTCCCCAAAATGACAGCTTTCAGGAAATACAGAATAAGACATAGTAAAACAACTTTTGGGAGTAGAAAATGTCAATCTCATTCATGTAGTTCAACTTAAAAAAAAAAAAAATAGGTAAAAAGTTTCCTAAAGTGATTCTGAAAGTGAATTCCTTTTCTGGACATGGAATAAGCTAGTAGTTTTAGGATATAGGTATTATACACCTGAACATTATGCCATATCTGGATTTTGCTTTCTACAAACATTTCTTGAAGCTGATTTGGTTTAGGGTAGTCTTCTATTCATTGGGAAAAACTACTGTCATAGTGCAAAATCGTCACAGAATTCAGTGGGGAAAATGACTGACCATTACCAGACCTGAAACCTCAGACTTGTTTTCAGAGTATCCAGACATTATCTAGAAGAAGACAATTTGGGGCTTGTTCCATTCTAGAATACCCCCAGGATTCTTGGTTCTGGCTCCCCTCACACTGTCCGTATCACATGGTGGTTTTCCCTAGGGATCCCACCTAACTGAGTTCCACTAATTAGTGTGCCATTTTTTTTTCCATCTGATAATTTTCCCCGGTTTACATTATTCAGTCGTCAAAATTAAATGCCATGAAAATGCTGGGCTTTGGAAGTTAGGCCTCTCTTTGAACTTGGTGACTCCAAGCAAGTCAATATTTGAGCTTCAATTTTTCATATGCAACATTAACACAGTACTTGTAGGTTTGGTATAAGGTTTATTTTAAAGTCTTTGCAACATCGCTTTGCCCAAGAGTTTACATGACAAACCTGTCAAAAGTCTACTTTGGAAATAAAGAGGTAGATGGGCATCAATGTATACTCTATACTTGGATAAAAATAGTGTTTAAAAGGCCAGATAAAGTGGGCATTGAAGTATTTGAAAACATTCAGAAAGAAGACAAAATGAGAAACTCAGTAGAAAAATAGCCCTGCAATTCATCAGTGAGACACAAATACCTTGGATGCTTACATAGCAGGCTGTAGATTGTGGACAGTAAGAATTGGTGTAAGAATGTACTGACATACGAACTTGTGATGGAATTACATGCTCTACAGTACTCAAAGGGAACCGGCACTGTACACCACTTCATAAACTTGGGAGGGGAGAGGAATAAATAGAAATCAGAAGAGATAAAGTCTTGAGATGATAACTGCATGTTTCTTCATTGTAGCTATTGGCTTTCACATGATTATATTAGGAAAGACCAAGGCAAGATAGTGTAGTAGTGCAGTGGTTTGATGATACCTGACCTTCTTTGTGCCTTACTTGCTAAATCTGAGTTTGTTCAACTTTTAATTTTTTATCAGTACATACTGATCCTACATATTCATCACATTCATCATAGGGAGTTTTCATCAGTACATATTTCTTAATTACATTTCCCATTCTGTTCCCCTCTCTAAACTTCCTCCTCTTTCCCATTTACAAAAACTTTTTTCCATTTTTTTTATTTTATTTTTATTGTGTTCCTTTCTTTCCTCCTCCCTCTCTTGTTCCCCATTCCATTTGAATATGTTCATGCTTTCTACCCTTTGTATATCTTAAAAGAAAAGCAGCAGTGTTTGCTATGAGATTATTTTACTTAAGACTTGTTTTGAGGTACATCCATTTTCCTACAAATGTCTCAAGTCTATGCTTTTATGTCAGAGTAGTTCCTGTTGTATACAAATAGCATATTTTCTTCATTCATCTGTTGATAGTTGTCTGGCCTGTTTCCAAGATATAGCTGTTACAAACTGTACTGCTGTAATCATATAAATATCACTGTGATATGATGCTTTGCATACTTTGAGGAAGATACCTAGTAAGGGAATGCTAGGTCAAATATAATCTATCTAGATTAAGGTTTTGATGAATCATACAGATTTATATATTGCTTGTACCAGTTTACATTTGTTTTTCCCCAGCCTTACCAGCATTTGTTGGTGATTGATTTCTTTATGACAGCTATTCTTTCTGATGTGAGATAGTGTTTTCATTTGCATTTCTTAAATAGTTCAATGTTCATGTTGAACATGTTTTTATATACCTAGTTTTTTGTACTACTTTGAGAAATATCTTTCCATTTCAGATGCCCATGTTTAGATTGGATCTTTAAACTTGGGGTCTGAAATTTTGGAGTTCTTTATGTATTCTAGATGTTAAAGCCTTTGAAAAGTAGTAAGTAAAATTTTTTTCCTGTTCTGTGCATTATCTCTTAACTCTATTGGTGGTTTCTTTTGTGTTGTATGTTATGAGTTGGTGCTGAAAGAGACAAGAAGATCCAATCCCATGACGGTAGCTTCAGAGGTCTCACTGAGATTAGTCTCTCTCAAAGTGAGCTCAGAGCCCCAGAAGCATCTCACTTTTATTGAGAGCTAAAAACAGGCTAAGGAATGTACACAACTACTTTAATGAATACAGACTACAAATCACTATCTCTTTTCACCATATGCCTAATATTAGGTTCACACAAATGCTAATTGATAATATTCCAAGCAGGGGAGGAGACAACCATTAAAAAGGAGAAGCTGCTATCTACAAACTTAAATCCCAGCTTTCCGTGATTTTCAAATAACAGCTGCTCTCCCTAGGCTCTATTGTTCCTTGCTTCTTGAAACATTACCTAGGCTTTTGTCTCATCTCTATATTTCTATACTTTTGCTATGCAAAAGCTTTAAAATCTGTGGATTTTTGAGAGAATCACTTTGTTGGTTCTTTGTAGTAGTTCCTGTGCAATTGAGGTTTTGTTCATAAAATCTTTGCTTATACTTATATCTTCAAGACTTTCTTATTCTGTCTTCCAGCAGGTTGTTTCTGTTTTGATATTTAGATGTTTAATCTATTTTGATTTTAGTGCAGTGCATAGTGAGAAATGTGTGTAGGTTTAATTTGCAGCATGTGGAAATCAGTTTCTCAGCATCATTTATTAAAGAGGCTTCCTCTGGTGAAGGAGCATAGTATGCTTGGAGTTGTTTCTACACCAAATCTATTGTGCGTCTACATTTATCCACTGACACGTCTGAGGTTTTGTTTGTTTGTTGCCAGTAGCATGTTTTCTTGTTAACCATAGTAGCTTTGTAGTATAATTTCAAATTGTGGATCATAATGCCCCTGTCCTGTTCTTGCTTTTGCTATTCTACATGAATTTTATGATTGCTTTGTCTAGTTTTGTGAGGTATATAGTATTGGTATTTTGATTGAAGTTGTATTAAATATGTATAACAGACTGGGCATGGTGGTTCATGCCTATAATTCTGGCACTGTGGAGGCTGCAAACAGGAGGCTCATTATGAGTCTGAGCTGTGTAGTGAGAGCTTGTATCAAATACATAAAAAAAGGGAAAAAATATATATAATAGTTTAAGAATTATGGCAATTTTTACTATTTTAAAAAAGAACAGTATACCTTTCCATTTTGTTAACCCTTTTCAATCTTTACTATAGTTTTCAAAGTATAGGTCTTTCACTTCCTTTGTTTGATTCAGAAGTTTTTCATTTTTCTCAATGCCATTTTGAAAGGTATATTCCTAATTTCTACATCCATTTGTTATTGTACAGGAATGCTATTGAGTTTTTGGGTTTTTTGTTTTGTTTTCATTTGTATATTTGGTACAGAGTCACACTATGCAGATTGGACTTGTAGCAACCCTCCAGTTTTCAGCCTCCACAGCACTGGGATTACAGACATGCGTCACTGTGCCTGGACTCTGTTGCTTACTCAGCACATCTTGGGGTAGGGGCCAGAGAGGCATGTGGGACCAGGTATCAAACCCTGGTCCCTATGCTTGTCAAAGCAGGCATTTAATCCATCTTGCCAGGCCTGCTATTGAGTTTTGCTTGTAGATTTTGTATCCTGCTACACTGCCAAATTTGGTTACGAATTGTAGGAATCTTTTGGTGAATTGGTGTCATCTTTGTAGAATAACATGTCATCAACAAATGATTTAATGGGGGAAAAATGATATAACGTCTTCCTATCCATATTGTTTTCTTTTTCTTGCCTAGTTACTATGCTTAAGATTAACCATAATTATATTGAACAGGAATGACTGATAGTGGGCATCTTTGTCTTGTTCCTGATTTTCAATTTTTGAACAGCTAGTATGATATTGGCTGTTGGTTTGTTATAGATGCCTTTTATCAGACTGAGATAAAGACCTTCTGTTCCAATTTTCTATAGACGTTCATCATTAAAGGGAGTTGTACTTTATCAAATACTTTTTCTACATCTATTGAGATAACTGTGGTTTTGTCCTTGGTTCTGTTAATGTGGTATATTGCATTTATTGATTTATGTATCCCTGAGATGAATCCTTCTTTGTTATAGTGTATAATTTTGATAATGTGCTGCATTCTGTTTGCCAGTATCTTATTGAGGGTTTCTGTATTTATACTCATTAGGGAGATTGCCTTGTCTTTTTATTAGTTGGGTTCTCTGATTTTGGTATCAGGGGGAATACTTGCTTCTAGGAATGACATTTTGAGGAATAGTGGCATTAGAACTTCTCTAAAGTTCTTGTAGGATTTACCAGTGAATCCACCAGGACCTGAGCTTTTCTTTGTTAGTAGTTACTTTTTTTCCTTCAATTTCATTGACTGATACTGGGTTACTTAGAATTTTTATATCTTCTTGATTCAGCTTTGGTAATTCATATCTGTCTAGGAGTCTGTCCATTTCATCTGCATTTTCTGTCTTAGTAGATTTGTTTCTTGAAGTAGGTATTGGTCATCTGGATTTCTGTAAGATGTGTTATGATTTTGCTCTTTTTGATTCCAGTTTTATATATAAATATATGTATAATTATATTTATATAAATATATATGAAGTTGGCTAAAGATTTGTCTATTAATGTTTTCAGGAACCAAGTTTTCTTTGTATGTTCTTGTTCTCAACTGCATTAATATCTGCTCTAATCTTTATAATTTTCTTCCATGTACATGCTTTGGACTTGACTTGCTCTTTTTTTTTGTAGAAGCTTGAGGTTCAATATTAGGTTATTTATTTGAGCCTGCTCAGTTTTTCTGTTGTGGAAATTCACTACTACAAATTTCCCTCATAGGATTATTTTCATTGCATCCTGTGAGTTTCAGTATGTAGTATTGCCATTATCTTTTTTTGTTGTTGTTGTTGTTGTTGTTCTGTCTTTTTGAGGCAGGGTCTCGATATGAAGTTCAGGCTGGCCTTGAGCTCACTTTTGTAGTCCAGGCTGGTCTCGAACTCACACCGATCCTCCTGCCTCAGCCTCCCAAGTGCAGGGATTACAGGTGTGCGCCACCATGCCCAGCTATCATTTAATTATAGAAACTATCATCTTTAATTTCATCTGTGCTTCATTGGCTGTTCAGGAGGCTGTTTTTTAATTTCCATATACTTATGTACTTAAGTGGTTTTTGCCATTGATTTCCAATTTCATTGTACCATGATTTGATAATATACATGAAATGATTTCAATTCTTTTGCATTTATTCATATTCTGGGATATAGGATGTGTCAGTTTTGGACCATGTCCCATGTGCTGCTGAGAAAAATACGTATTCTGCTATTATATGGAATATTCTGTAGATAACTAAGTCCATTAGTACAAAGGGCTTGTTCAGCTCTGATATTTGTCTTTCCTTTTTTTGTCTAGTTGATGTATTTGTCACAGTGGGTTATTGTGGTTCCTTTATCACTGTGGGGTATTGTGGTCCCCCATTAAAATTGTATTAGTACTTATCCAATTTTTCACATCCTTTAATGTTTGTTTTGTATAGTTTTCTATACTGGTATTAGATAGATAGATAGATAGATAGATAGATAGATAGATAGATAGATAGATAGATAGATTTTTAAATGTATTTGGTACAAGGTCTTACTATGCAGCTTGAACTTGTAGTCAACCTCCTATTTTCAGCTTTTCTAGTGCTCAGATTATCACCATGCCTGGTCTTGTTGGCCGGCTCAGAACGCCCAGGGGTGAGGCCAGGATGGCATGTGGTGCCAGGGAGCAAAGCCCAGTCCCTGCATTTGCCTAAGCAGATGCTTAGTCCACTAACTTATCTCACAGTCCTGGTGTATATCTATTTATGATGATTATCTCTGACACTTGGATTATTCCCTTAAGTATGTAGTGACCTTTTTTCTGTCTTTTGATCATTCTTGAAATCTGTTTTGTCTCAAAATAGGATAGCTTTTCTCCAGATTCTGGACGCATAATGTTCTCCAACCTTTGACTTTCAGTCTGTGAATTTCTTTTTTTGTTAAATATTTTTGTGTGCAGCATATTGTTAGATTTTATTTCTTGACCCATTCTGCCAATTCATTTGATTGGTGAATGAAGACTATTGACCTTGTGGTTTTGATGGATATGTGCTGATTTATCCTTGTCTTACTGTTTTCCTGTTTTTGGTTTGCCTTCTTTCCCTCCTGTTTAATTGCTTGTCTTGCCTGATAAATTGATTCTATTGGGATTCTTGGAATTGCCTTTTTCTGGAATATCCTGTAGACCTTTTTGGAGTGCTAGTTTGGTGGCCATGTGTTCCTTTAGCTGTTCTCTATTATAGAAGTATTTTATTTATCCATCAATTTTGAAAAATACTGTTGCAGGTTATATCAATCTGCATTGGATATTGTTGTCTTTGAGGATTTGAGATACTTCATTCTAAGCTCTCTTTGACTTAAGGGCATGTATTGAGAAGTCTACTGTGATTCTGATGGATTTTCCTGTATAGGTGATTCATTTCTTTTCTCTAATAGCTTTCAGTATTCCATACTACTTGATTCATTAATCATTTCTTTCGCTATGGTCATTATCCCTTTAATATCTCTTTGGTTTTTATCAAAAGACTTATTGATGTTTTGTTACTTCGGCTGCTAACCATTTCATAAAATTCAGCTCAGACATTTTTATTTCTTCCATCTCTATGCTCCATGATTTACCTTGGGCAAGTTGGGGAATAGGCATCTTGCTTCTTCTGTGCTTTGTTGTTTTCTATTCTTTTGTTTTTATCTGTTTTCTGTGTTGAGGCTTGTAAATTGATTATGGTAGGTAGCTTTATTACAAATATCAAGACTTCTTATGGGATAACTTTCAGAAATGTCTTCTAGGCATTGTTGGTTTTTTAATCTATCCCCAGATTCTGCCTCTAAATTTATTAAGGATGAATTGTTGCTGCTTGCTTGACCTACCACTCAGTTTTGGTCTTTTTTTTTTTTTTTTTACTATATTAAATGTAGGGTCTACAGGATCTCACTGCACAGATACGACTTCTAGTGATCCTTCTGTTTTCAGCCCGCCAAACACTGGGATTACAAGTGAGTGCCACCATGCCCAGTGACCTGCCGCTCAGTTCTTTGGTATTGGACTATAATACTGGTTTTTTACCCTCCAGACAATCTAGGTATTGACATATAAAGAAGATAAATTGATCGCAACTGTATCACACAGTCAACAACATCAAGCACAAACTAGAAAATAACTGATAGCTAATACTTTGCCACCTTTTAACCAGATGTAAGATTTATAGTTACATAAGAAAGTCTAAGACAAAAAAGTTAGATACAGTAAATATCCACTGAGTAGAATGACTCTACCCTCAAGTGATTTTTTTTTTTGACTTTTTGAGACAGGGTCTCACTGCAGTTCAGGCTGGCCTTGAGCTCACTTTTGTAGCCCAGGCTGGTCTCGAACTCACAGCGATCCTCCTGCCTCAGCCTCCGGAGTGCTGGGATTACAGGCGTGCGCCACCATGCCCGGCACCTCAAGTGATTTAAAAAAGAGGAAAAAGAAACAAAAGAGGGAAGTTGGAAGCAACACTAAAGGACAAAGGGAGATGGAAACTGGTGAAGAAGGCAGGACGAAAAGGTGAGGGAAAAGAACAAAACCAAACCTAAAAACTATTCACACTCATGGGAAAACAATTTTTAAGAAAACAACATAAAAGTAAAAAAAGAAATTTGTCATTTCAAGCCTGGCTTATAACCTGTGGTTAATTTCTGGGGTCTTCAGTTTTGTGGCTGTGTCCAGTTCAGGGTATGACTCTGCTGTTGCTGTTGGACAAAAGAGGCAGTCAGTGCCCAGGTGTGTGCTGGATAGTCCCAGCCAGGCCACAGTAAGATTAGAATGCGGTGCTGATTCTCATATAGTATTTGCAAATCCACAGAAGTATAGGCTGATCCTGGCATGTGGTCTTGGATTTGGAACCTGAGTTGTTCAGCCTACAACACTGAGAGTCTTTTGCCAGTCTGACCATGCCTCCCTGTCCCTGAACATCTGTGGCTGTCCTCCAATCACTGTGGGATTTCAATAATGGGAGCCCTGAGATGAAACTAAGCCAAGGCTGCTTCAACTCCCAAGTTTAGTTGATCTCTCCTTAAAATGGTACCCATCCAATCACTCTCTGCAGGGGATATGCCTATCTCTTGGGCATGAGTTACCAACTGTTTGTTGCAGGATACGGCATCCACTGCTCTGTTCCACTGGTGAGTTTCTTCTTGGAAGCCTCTAGAGTCACCTGCCCTCACTATATGTCATTGCAGTTCCAGTCCTGTCTCACATCAGGAGCCAGGGGGAAGTGGAATTTTGCACTCCTACCCACTCCCCCTTCTATGGTGAAGTCTGTCTTCTTTTCTCCAATTTCTCCTTCAGCCTTGGGCCCTGGGGATCCACTTCCCTCCTTTTCTTCTCCACGTGGTTCAAAGTGATTAATTCATGAGTTGCTGATAGTACCATCCCATCAAGCTAGGGTTCACATGTCTTAAAAGTAAATATTCATAAATTCTCCTGATGTAAAGAAAAATAAGATCATTGTGCAGGTTAGCTCTACTCTGTATTCCCTTAAATCTTAAGGGCAAAGCGGAAAACTTCATGTACCCTTGAGTACAGTGTTCATTCCAAGTGTTGGGTGTTGTATTGTACAAATATAAATTAAAAGTTGGGATAGCGTTCAAATTTTCCTTCTCTCTGCATATTCTATTAATTAGAGAACAGATGAAATCTGAAGTTATACATCTAGATTTTTCTGTTCTGTCAGTTTTTTTATTCACTTGAAGCTGATTAGATGCATGCATAATAAAGGCTGCTGTCTCTATCTCTGGTTCTTTTATCATAAGCAGATGTCCCTCTTAATTTATACTGTTCATTGTCCTGAACTCTATTTTTTCCTGATAATTATCACCACTCCAACTTTCTAAGACTAAGAGCTGCACAATATTACATTTTTCCATACTTTTATTTTTAACCTATTTGTGACTTTAAAGTGTTTCTTATATATATACAGCACAGAGTAAGTGATTGCTTTTTAAAAATGGGATCAATCTCTGCTTTGTCACTGGAGTCTTTATATCACTTACATTTAATGTAACTATGGACATACTTAAAGACATGGTTTTATTAAAAAAAAAAAAAGTTGCATACTGAAGATTTTTCATTTGTTCATTTGCTCTTCTAACTCTTGACTTTTTTTAGCTGTCCACAATAGACTTACTAGTTACACTATTTCTATTAGTGAATGTTTTAGCCTTTAAAAATACATTTTTACATTATCACATTTTGTCTTCACATAACACTACTAATTGCATATAATTCTATTCCATCACTTACCTTTTGTGTTAGTGTACTAAATACCTTTTTATATTGTAAATCTAAAAATATAATTATTGTTTAAGCTGTCAATTACTTTGCAAAGAAATTTTAAATGGTTTTGAAAAACTGTTTATGTACCCATATATTTGTATTGTCTGATTCTGCCAAGTTAGCATAATTTGTTGCAAAAGAAACAGGAAACTGTTGGGCTTCAAAGAACCTCTGCTCAGCTACAAAGACTTCCTTACTTCTTCAATTTCTCCAAAGATAGTGTGACCATTCTTCAGCACTATTTCCCTAAGTCAAGAGTCCCTGTAGAACAGAGGTCTAGATACACATTAGATAACATTTTGCTGGAAGTCTCAAACCAAGATTCTATCAATTGGGTATACCAGAGGAACAGATTTTATATTTCTAATATGTATATATCTGATTTACAAGGTAGGCTTACAATCATCACTTGCAGAGTCAGATGTGGAAGACTGTGTTGTAAACACGGTAGAACTGGAGGATTCAGTCAAAAGCTGAAGGCCTGGAGCTCTGTGTGAGTCCAGATGAGCACATAAAAGGGTCCGTATAGGGTGGCAGAGGCTGCCCTGGAATCCTGGAGATGGACATCGAAAGGCAAACATCTCTAAAGACACAAAAAGGGAGACTTCCTTCTTTTTTCCTTTTTTCTTCCATCCATGCTTCAAAGTTGACACCACATTTACCTATCATACTGGCAGAAAGAGAAGAAGAAATCAGACAGGAAACAGTGGAAAGCAACACGACACCAGGTGATGTACTCTAAGGCCACAGTTTCAAGACAAAGCACAGCCAGACAGGTTTCTCCTCCTCCACCCTTCTTGCTGCACTGATCTTCAGACTCCCCGAGTCCTGTATCGTGTGCCCTTGTACCTTTGAGGACTTCCCAGATTCCCGTCTGTCCCTTCTTGCCCATCTTCACATTGCATTCTTACCATTTATGAGAATGACATAAATTGCAAGTATTCTCACTGAATCTCAGAAGCTAGCAGGATATTATAGAAAGAACTCAAATTAGAAGCAAACTTACCTTGAATCCTGGTTCCCCAATCAACCAGGGAGATAAACTCAGTTAAACTGCATAGATGCTCCACAGTAAAATAAGGAAGATAATGTCTGCTTTAGCAAGTTACTGGAGGCTTAAGCTATGACACTGGCAGATTGTGCAGCCCTTCTCCTGTGCTCAATAAATGCCCCCTTCACTAGCTTCCCAGATTCCAGGGATCTCTTCACATAAAGATTTTTCTCAACTGACTTTCTTTACATTCTTTAAGTGTAAATTTATTCACATGCTCTAACCTTTGTATAGCTCACATGCATTTCTTATGCCTTCTTTTTAACTTCTATATTAGTCAGCTGTCACACTAACAAAATTAACCCAAATAATTCACTTGCAAGAGGAAAGTTTGATTTTGGCTGAGAGCTCTGAATGTTCCAGTGCATGGACGAGGGACCTACAGCTTTGGACTTCTGACCCAGCAGCAGGTCACATCAGCAAAGCAAAACCGCTTACATCACAAGGCTGGGAGCAAAGAGAGCGATTGGGTGGGTGAAGGAGTCAGCATTGTCTCAGGGATACATTCCAGTGACCTAAAGACATCCTGGAGGATCCACCACCTCCCAATTGTGCCACTGTGGGACCAAACCTTTCACACAGGTGTCTGGGGGCTACTTCTCTAAATGATCACAACTTCCAGCTCATTTTTTCCAATGTTTTCCTCCTATCATTTTCAAATAAAATGTTTATTGACCTGTCGAACTCTTGGGAGATGAAGTCTTAAACCTTCCCTCCCTGCTCTTTCTCTTCTTTTAAATTAGAGGAGAAAAATATAAATATCTAAGGTTTTTTTTATCAACCTTCTGTAGTTTTGTATTTTTGAGTTTTCGTTCTCTAAGGGAAAAATAAAAATTTTGTTTCAGTCATTATAGATGCTCTGTATCCAATGACTAGGAGTCAACTACAGGAAAGTGGTCTATAAACAAAATATATAAGTAAACCTACCTGCATACTAGGCTTCTTCCAAGGCATCATCAAAAACTGTGGTTAATGTTTAAGTAACAGTTTAAAAAGAAAACATTAATTTTAGCAAGAGATACATTGACATTCATCCTCAAAATACTCTTCCTTTCTTAGAACACATTCTGAAGCGCTTTTTGGAGGTCTTCTTTGTTGAGTGTGTTTCTCCAGCTGCCTCCATATGGATTCTACCCTTCTTAATAGCATTTACGCATCCCATCTCCATGCTGGACCAGAAAACCCAGCCTGCCTGCGACATAGGAAGGCATGTGTGATGGGTAATTTTATGTGCCAATCTGACAAGGCAATAGAGAGGCCAGATACTTAGTAAACATGATTCTGGGTTTCTGTGAGGGTGGTCTTAAACAAGAGTAACAGTTTAAACCAGTAGATGCATGAAGCAGACCACCCTCTCCCGCATGGGTGTACCTCATCTAATCCCCTGAAGATATAAACAACAGCAACAAAAAAGGCAGATGACGCTCTCCAGGAAGAGAATCTTCTTGCCTGATGGTGTTCAAATTGAGTCATGAGCTTTCTCCTTCCTTTGGACTCAAGCTGCAACATTGGCTTTTACTGGTTCAAGTGTTGGATCAGAACTGCACCACCAGTTCTCCTGGGGCTCCAGCATGCTGACCGCAGACCTCAGGACTTGCCAGTCTCCATGACTGCATGAGCCAATGCCTTACAATAAGTCTCCTTCTCTTTTGTACAGTGCTTCTCCGGGGAACCCTGACTAATACACCATAGCTGCTAATTGCAGAAATTTTAAGGATGTGACAAAATGCAGGAGAGCAATGGCTCCCTTCTCTTAACAAAAGGAATAGGATCTCTTCCTTTTCTCCTTCCTTTCTCCCTTCCTTCCTACTAACCGCCCATCCTCTCGTGCTAAGGATTGAATCCGAGTCTCACACATGGTAGGGAAGCACACTACCATGCCCCAACCCATGCGTATAACTTTTTAAAGCGCAAATAAACACCAGGAATCACAGCCTGGTGAAGAGGCAGAGTGCAGTGGCAAGAAGAAACAAAAGCAAACAAAATGCTGCAAAGTGTGAGAGGCTGAGCTGCCAGGAAATTGTGAGCAGCTCAATAAGGCTGGAACATGGAGTGCATTACTCGGAGGCTTCCCCAATGAGCAGGGAACATGACAAGATGAGGCCTGGTCTCTGGGCCTTTTCCAAGGACAGGCACACGCGTAAGCGCCGTCTCCACTCACATCACCTGGCATGAACTCTGGTGTCATTGTGGCCTGTTCTTCTCCAGCCTCTCTGTTGTAATATGTTATATATTACTGTTGACCTTATAAAAATGCTGGTAATAAAAAATTCAAATAGTCCTAGACATACAGAGGTCAAAGTCATTTATCATGTGACAGGAAGATTACTCACAAATATCAACATTTTCTATTTTTATAGATAATTGAAATGGTTAAAAAGAAAGTCACTTTTTAAAACTTTGGACTTGTATCCTAGCAGCTGTTTTTAATTTTTTTTAGGCATTTGATTTTAGTTGAATCACAGAAGAAGCCAAAGAGTAACTAAAGGAATTACTATCACATAAAAGTTTCAGTCACATAAAAGGCTTACTCCCTCAAGTCTCTTCAGGATTAAAGAAAGAATCATTTTGAAAAGAAGAAAACAGGAGGAGCGAGGAGGAGGTTGGGAGAAGGAAAGATGCAGACACTTTGTTTTTGTAATTTCACTTAGCAATTTCAAATAACACTGAAAGAGAAAAATGTTAACTATTTTGTCCGTTTTACTCACTTCATGCTTGGCAGCTTACTTTGTCAGGTCTAATATTTTCCAGGTTTCAAACACTTTCACAAGCTCTGTAATTCTATATTCTCATAATTACTTAATTTTAACTCTCTCTCTCTCTCT